>FNXX01000031.1:252618-445118 GCA_900108845.1 Iljinskaea planisiliqua | reverse complement strand
AAAGGTGATGAACCACAGCACTAAAGAGCATTGCCTACTACAGCAACGACTCCAAGCTATTCCCCGCCTTGGAACAAGCACTTCTTCCAGATGAGTGGAATGAGTTAAAAGAGTCGAGACTGGGTGTATTTTTGAAGTTCTACAAATCGGATTTTTGATGGGCATCACGGGTGGTGCATTATATGCTCGGGTTCCAGCTAGTGTGCAAGAGGGAGTACGAAATTTGGAGCCTAATTGGAAATAACCCTTTGAGCTTCTCTCTCAATGAGTTCGAGTATGTCACGGGACTCAATTGCAAGCACGTTCCAAATTTGGAGCAGCCCGACGTAGACATAACCCCCGAGGTGCAAGAATTCTGGAGAAGGCTGGGTGTTCCTATCGATGTCGGTCCAAGTATTGATGATCTGATACGTGCGTGTACGGATGCCTCTACCTGGAGTAGGGAGGATCGTATCCGGTTAGGGTACCTAGCCATATATGCTGGCTTTATTGAAGCAAGGAAATCAAGTTCAGTCACAAGGATTCAGCTTGCCCGCCTAGTAATGGACATTGATGAGTTAGGAATACCCTTGGGGAAGGATAGCATTCAAGAACCTCATCGAGTCGGTCAAGGAGAAAGACTTGACCAGATCCTACACATCGATGGGTTTGTGGAAGTGCTTCAGGTATGGGCGTACCAGGCCATGCCAGACTTTGGACACCAATACGGATGTCCCATTGAACACGGTGGCTCAGTTGAACCGATTCTGGCCTACCAGGGACAGCGGGGTCGGAAGTATATTAAAGAGAGCAAGCTGAAGCAGGTAACTTATGAAGTACATTTTCTTGTTAGACTTATTGATTATACTATAGTGACTGTTTAGTAACGTGGGTGATGTATTTTGAACCCGTAGATCCGCTTTAACCACTGCGTGTTGAAGAGTCCGTCAGAAATGTTCCCATTGTGGGATGATGATGATGTAGTGGATGTTGAGATTCACAACGTCGTCATGGCAGTGCTGGGTCAGTTATCTGACGGTGTCACATGGGTCTGGACGAAAAATGATTGGCTTCTCGATGGTGTTAATGTCTCAAACAACAACTTAATCCAAGCGAAGGTCGCGGACTACAACCTGAAGCAGAAAAGAGAAGTTGACTCAGATTCAGAAAGCAGAAAGAGGTCTCGTGTAGAGACCTCTTCTCGGGTAGAAGACACCGGGGTGAATGTCGTGGAGGCATTAAAGACCTATTTGGATAAATGTCTCGCATCACTCTCTTCAGTTGTCGTTCAGTCATTGGGGGAAGGGCTCACCAACTGCGCGGGAAAGATAGAGGCCCTGTCCGTGAGAGTGGAAGCTCTCGAGCAATCCATTGCAAAGATGTCGGAGCATGTGAAAACCTTGAGGACTGATGAGCATCTGAACTCCAATGACGAAGATCAGCATGGTCGGGTTAGTTCCGATCCCTCCCCCCTATCACAGAATGATGTGAGAAAACGTCGTAGAAAACCGATAAATATGGCTTAGTTTAAAAACACGGGCATTTCAGTTATGTTGGTATGTTGCAAATCGTGTTCTGCTTGTTCAAGTACTTCCTTGTCTTCGTGTTAATTTAATTTTGTTATGGCAACAACATAAAATTATTGAAGTTTTGTGTTTCTCTTGTTGAAGTTGTTCCTTAAACGTTTTGATTTATGGTATACTATTCTGTTAATATGCAGAAAATTCAAGCGGAAGAAAGCGTTAACGACGGCAGAGACCAAAGACCACCACCTAGTGTCGAGTTTCTTGGGAATCATGAACTCACGCCGGAGGAAATTGCTGCTCGATTAGAGAAACAAAACACTAGGAGAAAGGCCGCTCAGATTGCCACAGCCGCGAAATTAGATAGACTGACCAGAGAAAAAGCACAACTGAAAAAGGAAGAGATTCCCCCTTTGTTCCAGCGGCCAAAGGAAAGAACACTCAATTGCGGTGGGTATGACCCATTTGCACCTGTTGACAAAGACAAGACAAAACAAGTTATTGAGTGGCTTAAGAAACAGCCGTAAGTACCAAATTTGTTAAGATTGTTGTTACTAGTTTCAAGATTAACATGAAATATTATTTGTTGGTTGCAGTGATTACCCGAAAAGAAAAAAGGGTGGTACCGTTGAATGGTGGTACATTCTCCGCACTCGACAGCAATGGCTTAAAGACACGGTACATTGAATAAGACTTCTTGAGTAGACTTCTTGGTTAGACTTCCTGGTTAGACTTCTTGGCGAGACTTCTTGGTTAGACTTCTTGATTAGACTTCTTGAGTAGATTTCTTGAATAGATTTCTTGAATAGATTTCTTAAATAGACATCGTTAACATATTTGCTACATTGCAAAACTTAGATGCTGCGATTAATCTCCTCCGGAAGCGCATGTCCGAACATCCTGAATGGTTCCGGTCGATAGAATTTGCATCTTGGATACTCTTTTCGGGACGATGTGGTCGAAAAAATATCAAGCCTTTAAAGACTGTACACCAAACCCCAATGGGCTAGGGCGAATATTACCAGTGGGAGCGTATGAACTCCATTCAGGAGAAAGCCCACAATACTGCCCGACAAATAAGATGTGGGGGGTCGAGGTCGACGATATATACACTCCAATGCACATAGGGACTGACCACTGGATAGCTCTCTGGATATCTATCCCGAAGAGACACATCACCATATGGGACAGTGCAGAGTCATTGTACAGAGACGACAAAATAGCTGAAATGGTGGAGCCGATCGCGGTGATGCTGCCATACCTTCTCCGGGAGCTTTCCCCCGGTGACAAAGAAGATTGGCCATTAGATGCTTATACACATGAGCGGGTCCTAGGAATGCCTCAGAACATCCAGAGTGGTGATTGTGGTGTGTTCTGCGTCAAGTACATTGAATGCCATGCTTTGGGAATCCCTGTACCTGCGAGCTTGAGCAACAACAACATCAAAGCCATCCGTGAAAAGTTAGCTGGGGATATATTTGTGGAGACGACATCAAGGGGTCTGGACAAACGTGACTGGTCAGACTTAGACTTGTATGAACCAGTGTGAGACATCACATGTTCTCACAGGTTCATACTAATTTTGCACACCATTTCTTTTTTGAAACAATGGGTGTGACTACTAATTTTGCACACCATTTGTTTTTTGAAACAATGGGTGTGACTCGGTTGCCTTTTGTTAACCACAAATATTTGTATCTTTATGACTTAAACTATGTGGTAAATGTTATTATATTTCTGTATGTCGAGTAGACTTCTTGACTAAGAGTAGACGGCATTACAAAGAGTAGACTTCATTTAAGTGGAGGTTTCATTACAAGAGTAGACGTCATTAAAAAGAGGAGACGTCATTAAAAAGAGTAGCCGTCATTACAAAGAGTAGACGTCATTACAAAGAGTAGACGTCATTACAAAGAGTAGATGTTATTACAAAGAGTAGACTTCATAATAAGAGTAAACTTCATTAGAAAGGTTAGACTTCATTATACGGAGTAGACTTCATTACATCGTCAAGTGAATGATATAAATGGGACACGGAATAACTTTAAAAAAATTCCTAACTCCCTTGTCCAGCAACATTCATCACACATCTCAGCATCCTTCATTTCATCATCGTACCAATAGAACCATTGATTATACAGAGCACAACGGTAATTGTACAATTTCGGTAGCAAGAAATTATAAAACGCTTCCTCCTTTTCGGATAAGGCAGGCAGTGAAGGATGCCAACCCCATCGAATTAGTAGGAGACGGGTATTTACCGCACGGATAGATTTGCGGGTAAACCGACATAAGTAAGCGGCATCGTTATGAATTACCTCGCGTAACATTGCATAGGTATACATAGCAACGACAGATCCTCCATCAGCTGCCACCTTCATCATTTGCACCCAATCTTCAAGCCTCTCAGAGTGGTAGTAGTCAAGAGCGCCCTTCAGGAAAATCGCGTCTGGATTTCTATGTGCGTAACACGCAGTAACAAACTCGGAACCCTCCCAGTGAAACCAATTCAAACTGAATAGATTCGCGGATGCGTATACCAAGGGACGTTCTGAAACATCTTTCAGTGTTTTGCAAGTTCTTTTCAAGTTAAAGAGATCTAGCAGAGAATTTTTGGCGACACGTTGGGTAACAAGCTCTTGAATCTCTGTTGGGAAAGAGAGCAAAGACGATTCGGCCATTCTTTCGGTTGTTTGATGAAATTGTAACTACTAAGGAAGAAGGCAATAAAAATGGTAAAGAAGATAATGAAACTGGTAAAAAAGTAAATGAGGAGAGGGAGCATTTATACTAATAGTCGAAACGACACGTACGTATGCGTATGGTAATTGGAGGCTACTCGATATTAACAAAAGGTTAGTATTAGTTAAACGAAGTTATTTATTAATTAGTAAACGTACATAAAGGTAAGTATAGGCATCATTACAATGAGTAGACATCACGAATAGACTAATCGAGTATCTGACATGTAAAAAGTTACTTACGGCTGCATATGTATACTACGTCTTAAATAAGGAACCGTTTAGTAGTCAATGGTCATCATTACGAAGAGTAAACTACATTTGAAAGAGCAGATTTCATTTAATAGAGTAGCTTGCATTAAAAAGAGTATACTTCATTACATAGAGAAGACTTCATTACATAGAGTAGACTTCATTACATAGAGAAGACTTCATTACATAGAGTATACTTCGGCATATAGAGTATACTTCATTACATCGGTACAAACAGGACATGGAAGAACTCTAAAAAAATTCCCAACTTCCTTGTCCAGAAACATTCGCCACACATCCCAGCATCCTTCATTTCATCTTGGTACCAATAGTACCAATGATTGCAAGGAGTACAATTGCAAGTGTACAAATTGGGAAGCACGAAATTATGAAACTACCTGTTTTCGGATAACGCAGGCAGCAAAGGAGGCCAACCCCATTCATCTAGCAGGACACGGGTACTTACCGCACGGATAGATTTGCGGGTAAACCGACATAAGTAAGAGGCATCATTATAAAATACCTTGTGTAACATTGCATATGTATACATAGCAAACACAGATCCTCTATCAGCTGCCAGTTTAATCCTTTCCACCCCATCCTCAAGCCTCTCGTAGTGAAAGTAGTCTTCAGCGCCCTTCAGGAAAATCGCGTCTGGATTTCCATGTCCGTAACACGTGACCATGAACGGGTGCACCACCGTACCAGTGATACGCAGTCAAACTGAATAGATTCGCGGATGCATAGACCGAGGGACGCTCTGAAACGTCTTTGAGTGTTTTGCAAGTTCTCTTCAAGTTAAAGAGATCTAGCAGAGAATTATTGGCGACGCGTTGGGTAATAAGCTCTTGAATCTCTGTTGGGAAAGAGAGCAAAGACGATTCAACCATTCTTTCGGTTGTTTGATGAAACTGTGACTATTAACGAAGAAGGCAGTAAAAACGGTAATGAAACAGGTAAAAAATCCAATAAGGAAAGACGGCATTTATACTACACGAAGTCGAAACGACACGAAGTCGAAATGGCACGTACATAGGTAAGTGGAGACTAGTTAATATAAACAAAATTATTTATTACTTAAAAAACGAAACGACACGTACGTATGGGTAAGTAGACATAATTACAGTCGACTATCTGACATGTTAAAAGTAGACTTCATTAAAAGAGGGGACTTCATTAAAAGAGGGGACTTCATTACATAGAGGAGACTTCATTACATTTAGTAGACTTCATTACATAGAGGAGACTTCATTACATAGAGGAGACTTCATTACATATAGTACACTTCATTACATATAGTACACTTCATTACATATAGTAGACTTCATTACATAGAGTACACTTCATTAAAAGAGGAGACTTCAATAAAAAAGTAGACGTCATTACAAAGAGTAGACTGCATTAAAAATCCATAAAGAAGAGTAGACATCACTGTCCGGCTTCTCTCATCACCTATAACAAACAGCAACCATGTGAACAAAAAAAAATTGGGAACACACAAGAATACAACATACCAATACAAACCCTGAAGAGTGTAACTTACACAATGTGGTCGAGTATGTCCAGATTGTCTGCAATTTGAACAACTGTAATGTTTGTGCAACTTTCTAGGTTTGGTCCCTTTCTTCGTTGCCATTTCTAGCCAAGTTTGCCACCTCAATTTCTTCTGCCTCCCATGAGCACGCTTAACAATTGGAGGAATAAGACTTGGAAAAGTTCCAGGTTCTGCAGTAGATGCGGATGCGGGAAAGATATTACCCGAGTATGTGGCAAACAAAAACTGAGTCATATACGTAGGGCATACAAGCGTAGAAAAATGAACACGCACCTCATTTTCAGCTGCAATAGCATGTGAACATGGTATTTTTTCACATCGAAAACACCACACACACACTTTCTAGCTTCCAGATCAACCATACAATCTCGTGTTCCACCCTTGACAAAGAAACGCCAACCGTCTATGTGTTGAACTGTCATCTTATCTGCATAATGTTGGCGAATGGATAATAAATACTCAACACCGCGGCTATGAAGAGTAGTGAGACTCAAAGCATCTTCCCGCCTTTTACAATTCCACCTCGCTAACTTCTCTCGAATAAACTCAAGGAGAAACCATATGGGGAATCCTCGGGCTTGCTTAAATACAGAATTGATAGACTCTGCGATGTTACTTGTCTTTATGTTGTATCTATCTCCGGGAAAGTGAACTCGTGACCATAACCTTGGATCCGCATTCTCCAAATATGTTGCAAGGCTGGGATTTACATGTCGAAGTGCATCCATATATCGGTTATAGTCGGAAACCGTATGCGCATAAGTAGCACCTTTCACCAAATACATGAGTTGCTTCCCACGAAAATGTGTGACAATGTTTTGTTGTAGATGGTAGTAGCATATTCCGCGTGTTGCCCAGGGTAGAACAGTGCTGCATGCTTTAGCTATGGAGGAGTGCCTGTCAGAGACTATAAAAATCGAATATTTGTCTGAAAAACAGCCGCACAATTTTGTGAAAACCCACTCCCAAGAAGCATCGCATTCTGAGTCAACGATTCCAAAAGCCAACGGAAATATCTGAAAGTTGCCATCCTACCCGGCCGCAACTAGCAGTACCCCTCCATACTTCCCAGTTAGATGAGTTCCATCCACCACAATAACTCGCCTCAAGTACCTAAAACCAGATATTGAAGACCCGAAAGATATAAACAGGTACTTGAACCGGTTCTTCTCATCATGTACAATGTCTGTGACACTTCCTGGATTTGCTTTCTCAATTTCATGCAAATAGGAAGGCAGCCTCTCATATACATCTTCTGATGTACCCCTTACCATTTCTCGAGCATATATCAAAGCTCGGTAAGAAGTCGTATAATCCAGGTTCATCCCAAACATCGCCTTCATTGCATCTGTTATATGCTTCGGCATAATACCATCAATGATTCCAACGCGTTCTATGAATAAACGTCCAATATATTTCGGTGTGCACCGTCTACGAATAGCTGCTCGGTCCGACACAGAACAAGTATGCGTCTTCACATACTTTGTCACCCAAAACGTGTTTGGTTCATTCTTCACAGTCACTCTAAGCTTCCAAATGCATCCACCCACATAACATTTTGCTACAAACAAAATCTTCGTTGACTTATACACTTTGAACGCGAATTTTAACATCACGGCCGTTAAATTCAGCTCTGATATAAGCTTTTCTTTGCTAGGAAAGCTCTGCATGACAAAAATATTGTCAGACCAGGTGCCATTGGACGGTCCACCTTGAACACGACGACCCAAAACATCAGGCGAGATATGATCCTCACCCTTAACATCATCCTCATCTTCATCCTCATCCTCATCTTTCACTTTCCCATATTCACTGTAATCCACATCCAACTTATCACTCTCATCTTTTAGATCCGCGGCAACACCATCCGTTGCACCACACTGATATTTAGACATTTTCACAAGTTTAAATCATCTTTTCATTGGATTGTTTTAGACATTTGACTCTCATTTAGGCATGTTTAGGATGCGTATGCATTGCATTTTCTCTTATCAGGTTTTGGAGGGGTCACTTAAAAGTTTTGAGCATAATTAGAGTGGAAAGGAGCTAGGAGGACATGAAACCAGACTAAGGAGGAGACTGAGAAGAGAGAAGGACATTTTTGTTCACAGCAGCCAACCACAGCGGGGAGGCGAGGCCGCTGTGAACGTCTGCGAACGAAGGAGCGGGGTGTCACAGCGGTGTCCTGAGGCCGCTGTGATTTCTGCAAACGTGGGAGCGAAGGTCACAGCGGGCACGCCACCCTGCTGTGAGTTTTAAAAACCACAGCGGTCACTCACAGCGGTGTCTCGTGACCGCTGTGACCCGAAAATATCCTCTTCGACTTTTGATTGACCTGGCTTGACTTTTATCCTATCCAGTTTTTCTTGGGCCGGCCCAGTATGTTGGGGAGGCCCAATCTTCTTTTAGAACACTGCTATAAATAGCCCAAAACCTATTTGTTGAGACATGCTATAATCCTTGGGATAAACTTGTAATCTTTTGGATTTGGTTTTGATTTATGCAATCTTTTCTTCTAATCTCTGATTCTTTGATTTGATTTCATTTTCTTATCATCTCTTGATTATGCATATTTTCTTAATGGGTTTTATGGATATTAAGATGATTAGCGAGTAGTTTTCTCATAAGTCTTTAGGTTAGGTAGATTAAGGTGATTAGGTGTTAATTAATGATGTTTAGGGCTTAATCTTGATAGATCCTATCTTTTAGGTTGTGTTTAATGTTGGGTTAGACTTGATCATTCTGAACCTAGAACTTAGGGATTTTCATGCATTGAAAGTGTTTGATGAAATTCCTGAATGAAAACCTTTGAGAACTTAACTATTTAGACCAATGGGAATTGATGTCTGAAATGTTAGGAAGCTAGTGAGACTTGTTTTTAAAGCTTGATTATCTTAAGATTAGCCAATGGGAATTGATGTTAGTCATTTGATTATCAAAGGGTTAATACCATGGGAGTGGATTAACTAGTTAGTGATCTTAGGCTAAAAGATCAGCTTTTATTAGTTTGTTTGAGCATCATTGATTAGTGTCTGATCACCCAAAATCACTTGCCTTAACCCAAGGGCTTAGTTCTTTAAATTCTGATTTTCAATCCTTATTTTCTGCTTAAGTACTCCGTTTTCTTGTTTTCTTGATTGATTGATTAGGTTGTTAGATAACAATAGAATCCTTGAAAATTATCTCATGCACTTAGATTAAGTAAATTCTGCAGCTCTTAGTGTGTTGAAAACCCAAGTTGGATTGATACCTCTTGTACTACAATGATATGATTACTTGAGGAATTGAAGTTGATTGACAAAATCCTCTTATCAATTTGGCGCTGTTGCCATCTTGGGATTTATTTTAACCATTAGGAGTTTGTTTTTGCTTGAGACTAAGTCTTGTTACATCCTGAAGTCTCACTTTTTCTTCCTACTCTCTTTGTTTTGCAAGGTATATGATCACTAGGAGCAGAGGTCCTACAGACTTAGTTCCTCCTGTTGAAGACATCAGAGCATTTGAAAGAGGTATTGCAAGAGACAGAAGAGTTCAGGAAAGAGTGAATCATTTGCAAAGGTTGGGTCACACTATGGAGAACCAACCACATGATCATCAGGATCATGAACCCCATCATGGGAACCATGGGAATCTGCCAAGAGCTAAAGGGAGACAAGGCAGAACAATTGGACAGATTGATGAACCAAACATCTATGGGAACAGGACAGGAATCAGAGCTCCTCCAGTGGAGAACAATAATTTTGAAATCAAGGCAAGCTTGATCAACATGGTGCAAGGAAGCAAGTTCCATGGTCTGTCTATGGAAGATCCTCTGGATCACTTGGATCAGTTTGACATGCTTTGTGGCATTTCTGAAGATGCTTTCAAACTCAGATTGTTTCCTAAGCTCACCTATGACAAAAGAATCTGCCTCAAGGTTCCATCACTTCTTGGGATCAATGCAAAAGAGCCTTCTTATCCAAGTTTTTCTCCACCTCTAGAACAGCTAGATTGAGGAATGAGATATCTGGTTTTGCACAAAAGGGTAATGAGAGCTTTGGAGAAGCTTGGGAAAGATTTAAGGGTTATACCGTGCAATGCCCTCATCATGGTTTCTCAAAAGAGAGTCTCCTTACTACTCTTTATAGAGGTGTTCTTCCCAAGTATAGAATGATGTTGGATACAGCTAGTAATGGGAGTTTCTTGGATTTGGCTGATGCAAATGGAATGTTGTTAGTGGAAAACCTCTCTCAGAGTGATTCAGCTTATGGAGAAGATTATGACAGAACTAATAGGGATGTTCATGATGATCACAAGAGAGACATGAAGGCCATGAATGACAAACTGGATAAACTCATTCTATCAAACCAGAGGTCTGTCAACTTTGTTGGAGAATTTGATCAAGGGCAAGGTTACCAAGAAGACCATATGGAGATGATCAATGAAGGCCAAGAAGAGATCAACTATCTTGGAGGACAGGGATACCAAAAAAGTTTCAATCAAAACTATAGGAATCATCCAAACCTTTCCTATAGGAACAATAATGTGGAGAATCCTCAAGACCAAACCTATCCTCCACACAAACCACAAGCTCCCAATACTCTTCAGGGGAATTTTCAACCTAAGCCACAGTACAATCCTCAAGGAAATTTTCCACCCAAACCTTATTACCCCAATCAAGGTTTCAATAATCAGGGGAACAAAACTGTGCAAGCTCAAGGGAGTTCTTCAAATTCCAATCCTCAAGAGGATACCAATGCTTTGCTTAGATAGATTTTAGAGGGACAGGAAAGATCTGCTATTGAATTTAGCACAATGAAGAATGATTTCAATGCCAAAGTGGAGAGTCTCCAACAACATCTGAAAGCTTCGGACAATCAAGTTGCCCAAGTCACCTCTGCATCTAAAAGACCTATGGGTCAGCTCCCTGGAAAACCTGAACATAATCCTAAGGAGTATGTCAATGCTATTACCCTAAGGAGTGGAAAAGAGTTGTCCTCAGGGGTTCTCATTGAGGACAATAAGATTCAGGTTGATGAGGAGATTGATGAAACTTTGAATGAAGAGACACCTAAGGAAGATATTCCAACTGAGGTTGATATTGAGAGTTCAGTGAAGAAGACTAGTGGGAAAGAGGTTGACTATAAAGGAAAAGGAAAGGTTTGTGAAGAGATTACTGCCACTCCTCAGAAAGGTTCTGCATCAACATCAAAGGAGACAGTGTTCCAACCACCACCCTATGAACCCAAGCTCCCTTTTCCAGGAAGATTCAAAAAACAACTTACAGAGAAGTATAGGGCTATCTTTGATAAACAGATGAGTAACATTCAGGTCACTATGCCCCTCATAGAAGCTTTCTTGATGGTTCCACAGTATAACAAGTTCTTAAAAGATGTTATCAAAGAGAAAACCCAGGACCTACAGGGGATGGTTGTATTGACTCATGAAGTGAGTGCTATAATCTCTAGAAGGAATGTTCCTAGGAATCTCCAAGACCCAGGGTGTTTCACATTGCCCTGTACTTTGGGACCTTTAGCTTTCCAAAGATATATTTGTGATCTTGGAGCAAGTGTAAGCCTCATGCCATTATCCATTGCTGAGAGTCTGGGATTCAACTCTTACAAACCCTGCAGGATACCCCTGATACTCGCTGATAGATCTGTGAGGCTGCCAGTTGGAATGCTTGAAGACTTACCAGTCATGATAGAAAATTTTGAAATTCCAACAGACTTTGTGGTGCTGGAGATGGATGAAGAGCCAAAGGACCCATTGATCCTTTGGAGACCCTTTTTAGCCACAGCTGGTGCAATAATTGATGTCAGGAAAAGAAAGATAGACTTGCACCTTGGAAGTAATCATGTCCTTAAGTATGATATAAATGAAGTCATGAAGAAGCCAACCATTGATGGGCAACTTTTCTGGATTGAAACCATGGATCAGTTGGCTATGAATTCCTTGAAGAGATGGCTCATGAAGACTCATTACAATTGGCTCTGACCTCAAGGAGAGAGATTGATGAATTAGGACCAGAGGGTAAAGAGTATGTGAAGCTTCTGGATTTACACAAGGCTCAAGAAGGGAATACAGAGTTTATGGAACTACAACATGAAGTACATCATGTCAACATGGCTGAGCAGGGAAACATCAAAGGAGAAGCTAGCATTGGTCAGACTAGCACTAAGGATGACTGGAGTGAACTCAAGGCACCAAAGGTGGACCTCAAACCACTTCCAAAAGGGCTAAGGTATGTCTTCCTAGGCTCTAATGATACATACCCAGTCATAGTTAGTGCTGAACTGAATGATGCGGAAATGGCTAGCTTAGTGCATGAACTTAGAAAGTTTAGAAAAGCTATTGGTTATTCATTAGATGACATTAAGGGCATTTCACCATCTCTGTGCATGCATAGGATCCACTTGGAAGATGAATCTATGACTTCTGTTGAACATCAAAGGAGGTTAAATCCAAACTTAAAAGAAGTAGTCAAGAAAGAAATCCTTATACTGCTAGATGCTGAAATCATTTGCCCCATATCTGATAGCACTTGGATTTCCCCTGTACGTGTTGTCCCAAAGAAAGGTGGAATCACTGTAGTTAGGAATGCACAAGATGAACTCATACCCACTAGGATCATCACAGGTCATAGAATGTGCATAGACTATAGGAAGTTGAATGCTGCATCTAGGAAAGATCATTTCCCTTTATCATTCATTGATCAAATGCTAGAAAGACTTGCAAATCATCCTTATTATTTCTTTCTAGATGGGTATTCAGGATTTTTCCAAATCTCCATACATCCTAATGATCAGGAGAAAACCACTTTCACAAGCCTTTATGATACATTTGCCTATAGGAGAATGCCTTTTGGTCTTTGTAATGCACCAGCCACTTTTCAAAAATGTATGATGTCCATATTTTCTGACCTAATTGAACATATCATGGAAGTCTTCATGGATGACTTCTCTGTGTATGGTTCTTCCTTCTCTGCTTGTCTGTTGAATCTATGCAGGGTGCTAAGGAGGTGTGAAGAAACAAGCCTGGTTTTGAACTGGGAGAAGTGTCATTTTATGGTCAGAGAAGGGATAGTGTTAGGACACAATATTTCTGAGTGTGGAATTGAGGTGGACAAGGCAAAGATTGATGTCATGATTGGACTAGAACCCCCAAGGAATGTGAAGGGGATCAGAAGCTTTCTGGGGCATGCTGTCTTTTACAGAAGGTTTATTAAGGATTTTTCAAAGATAGCAAGACCTCTTACAAAACTCCTCTGCAAGGATGTAGTCTTTCAGTTTGATGAAGAATGTCTTGAAGCCTTCAAGATGATTAAGAAGGAGTTGGTGAGTGCACCCATAGTTCAGCCTCCTAACTGGGATCTACCTTTTGAGATTATGTGTGATGCAAGTGACTTTGCAGTAGGAGCAGTTCTTGGGCAGAGGAAAGAGAAAAGGCTTCATGTCATCTACTATGCAAGCAGAACACTGGATGAAGCACAGATGAGGTATGCTACACTTGAGAAGGAGCTTCTAGCTATTGTATTTGCCTTTGAAAAGTTCAGATCATACTTGGTGGGCTCCAATGTTATTGTCTATACAGACCATGCAGCCCTGAGGCATCTCCTGGCCAAGAAGGATGCTAAGCCAAGGCTATTGAGGTGGATATTGCTTCTTCAAGAGTTTGACCTAGAGATTAAAGACAAGAAAGGAGTTGAAAATGGAGTTGCTGACCATTTGTCAAAGCTGAGGATTGAGGAGAGTATTCCAATTGATGATGCATTCCCTGAAGAGCAGTTGCTGGCAATTCAAGCTGTGATAGAAGCTCATGATATTAGAGTTAAACTTGAGGAGGTTAGGAGTTTGGAAGAGAAATCACTTTGGTATGCTGATTTGGTAAACTACCTAGCCTGTGGAAAAGAACCTTTAGGTTTAGAAGGGTATCAAAGAAAGAAGTTCTTCGAGGATGTAACAAGATACTTTTGGGATGAACCATACTTGTACACATTGTGCAAGGATCAGTTGTACAGAAGGTGTGTAGCTGAGGAAGAGGTTGAAGGAATCTTGCTGCACTGTTATGGGGCAACATATGGAGGTCACTTTGCTACCTTCAAAACAGCCACTAAGGTCCTTCAGGCTGGATTCTGGTGGTCATCTCTTTGGAAAGATACTCATGAGTTTGTATCCAGATGTGATCTATGCCAAAGAGTGGGAAACATCAGCAGAACGAATGAGATGCCCCAAACCCAATTCTTGAAGTTGAAATCTTTGATGTTTGGGGGATAGACTTCATGGGACCATTCTCATCCTCCTATAGGAATGAGTACATTCTGGTTGCAGTTGACTATGTCTCCAAGTGGGTGGAGGCAATAGCTTCCCCAACTAATGATGCCAAAGTGGTTTTGAAGATGTTCAAGAGTATCATCTTCTCTATGTTTGGGGTACCTAGAGTTGTAATCAGTGATAGAGGTTCACACTTCATCAACAAAATCTTTGATAGCTTACTAAAAAAGTATGGGGTGAAGCATAAAGTTGCAACACCATACCACCCCCAAACCAATGGGCAGGTTGAAGTATCAAATAGGCAGATCAAAGCCATTCTGGAGAAGACTGTGGGAGTGACTAGGAAGGACTGGGCAGCTAAGTTGGATGATGCCTTATGGGCATATAGGACAGCCTTCAAGACTCCTCTGGGAACAACACCTTTCAATCTCATTTATGGGAAATCCTGTCATCTGCCTGTTGAACTGGAATACAAGACTTTATGGGCAGTCAAGCTTCTGAACTTTGACATAAAATCTGCTAAGGAGAAGAGGTTTATTCAGCTAAGTGAATTGGATGAGATCAGAATGGATGCCTATGAGAGCTCTAAAATTTACAAGGAAATGAGCAAGGCTTTCCATGACAAGAAAAACCTACCAAGAGACTTCAAGAAAGATGATCAGGTCTTGTTATTCAACTCCAAGCTGAAGTTATTTCCAGGGAAGTTGAGGTCCAAATGGAGTGGACCATTTAAAATCAAGGAAGTGAGATCATATGGAGCAATTGTTTTAATCAACAAGGAAGGTGGAGAGTTCATAGTCAATGGCCAAAGACTCAAACCCTATTTGGCAAATGAATCCATGGAAGAGGGAGGATCAGTTGCTCTCTCAGACCCAACTCCAACCTAAAACCATGGAGAGTCAAGCTTAGTGACTTTAAACAATCTCACTTGAGAGGAAGTCTCATGTTATCATTTGTACATATTCTTTTCTTAATTTTGGTAGATTGATGTGTTTGTTGAGTTTTTGCAGTGTTTAGGATTGGAAAAAGAGTCAAGGGGAAGCATTCAAGTGCACAAGAAGTCAATTCAAGAGGAAAAGTGCTTGGAGCGGCCACCCACAGTGGTGGTCTGCGACCGCTGTAGCGTTCAACGAGGAGAAAATGGCTAAGGGGCACAGCGGGGAGTCATAGCGGTGCCTCGTGACCGCAGCGAACTTCTGCGAACGACACAGCGGGGAGTCAGAGCGGTGTCTTGTGACCGCTGTGCCACAATGGCCTTGTGCAGCGGGGTCCCGCAGCCGCAGCGTCTTTAAAAATCCAGGTTTGACTTTCCTTTTTCGCATTGACTGGTCTGATTTTAATGAATTAAACCGATTTTAACCAGTTTTAAAAAGAAAATTCTCCTCCTTCTCTCTCCTTCACGCGATTTCCTCCTCCTCCCTCACCCCTCTTGCGATTTTTTCACCCTCATTTTGTCAAATGTTCATCCAATTTTCTGATTTTTGTTGCTACATTTGCAAAATTCTTCAACCCATTGAGCTACACTTGTTCTTTCATCGATTTTCATCTGCTCACACCAAGGTATGCTTCCTCATCTCTCCATTTTCGCCATCTTTAAAGGGAGAAATTTCAGAACTCGAAATTGTTGATGCATGATGTTTAAAACTTGTTTCTCTTGGTTAGATACCCTTGTTATTGAGTTATTTGGTGATACCAATGTGAAATTCAACCCTATTTGCAAGTAATTTAAGAATTTGAGATTTAGGGTTCTTAAGAATTGGGGGGTTTTCGAAAAATTTGGGGAAAATTTGTGATTCTAGTTTCTATGGGTACAATTGAACGTGTTAAGGCTAATTGCAAGAGACTAACTCATTCTGATAACATTCACTTCATAAATTTTTCAAAACTTGGTTAGTTTCTTGTGTTTTAGTGAAATTTTACAATGTGTGACATGTAAAGGACGAATTTTGGTGGTGTTTAGACAATTTTAGGTGGCTGGATTCCTTGCAATTAAAATGCTTATGCTCTCTAGCATATAACTTCAATGAGGAATACACATTTTGCATTAGAATTGCATAGAGATTGTTGGTGTTCTAATGTGATGTTCTTGGTGATGTTATTAACTTATACCTTATTGATTATGCTTGAACAGCTACACTATGACTGGAAACACAAGAAGAACAAGAGCACAGAGACCCTCAAGGGACAATGAACCAGCTCAAGGCCAATCCTCACTAGCCAGGAGGAAAGGGAAGGAACCAACTCCTCCCCCTCTGCTTGCTCTTGAGGTACCACTCCTCTACCTTTTTGTATATATTCTTTAGTTTTCTTCATTTTCTTAGTTTTTATCTTTGTGTGTTGTCTCTCTCTCTAGCTTATTCTCACACTGAGACATTGTGAAATAAGTTTGGGGGAGAAGCTCAGTATTTGATCTTGTGTTTTCTTTTGTTTGTCTCTTGCATTGTAGATAGCTATGTTTTAGAAAAAACCAAAAAAAAAAAAAATTTGAAACATTTTTTTAAAAAAACCAAAAAAAATGCATTGTAAAATCATATCTTTCTTTATTTTTAGGACTGAGTCTAGATTTTATTTCATTTAGGACTGCATTTGCATGCATTTGCATAGGGAGCTATGAAGAGATTTCCTTGTAGAGTGTTGACATTTGGAATGAACTTGGTGCTCTAATTAGTGGTTCTTTGATGCATTTGATGCTGGTTTGAAAGTAAGGATGCACCATGTTTGGATCAATTATCTTGATTTTCTTGGTTTAGCTGAAGCAAGTGTGAATTGCATTTCATCCTATCTATTAGAATCATAATCTTGACATTGATTTATCATGCTTATGCATTCTTGATTAAGCTTATGGATACCACATACATACTTGGGTTTTCTTCCACCATTTTTACCACTCTCTTGCTAGCCCAAGTAGCTGATTCCCACCTTTGGAACAGTTATACCACTCCCTTAACCAATCCTTCTTTCAAGCCAAAGATATTCTTGTGTGATTGTGAGACCTTTTTCTTTGATTGAACTTAGCATAAAGTGTTAGGATTTGGAATGACAGGTCTAGGCTTTCATGTAGATATAACTCTTCCATCATTGAGCTTGGCATAGGCTTAGGATGGTTAAGGTGAAGATTTGGGTTTTGTGCTTAAGATGAAAAGAATTCAAAGGGTTTGTAAAGGGAAAGAAGTTTGAACTGGTTGGCTAAGTGTTTATGAAAGAAAGCTCTAAGTTAAAATGTAAGTAAAGTAGTGTCTCTCTATAAAAAAAAAAGAGAGGAAGGAACTGAATAAGCAAAAGAGCCCAAAGAGGCCAAATGAAAAGTAAAAAAAAAAAAAAGAGAGAAGTAAAGAGAGAGACCTACCTAGGAAGTTCAGAAGAGCTAAGTATAATGTTTGAAAAGCCATCCAATCACTATGAAAGGTGTGAATGAGGGTAGAGTAGGAGAAGCTTTGATTTGGGGTTTTAAGTTTGAAAAAGGGTTGCACATTTGGGGCATTTGGGTAGATGGAAGTCTAGTCTTGTATGCACCAATTATTCCATACCTTTAGCATTATGTCAAAGTTCAATCCTTCTTGAGAGATCGCTATGTTTTAAATGAAACCTTATAATTGAGGTTATTCTTGCCTCAAGACCTTTCCCCAAAGCCAAATGAACTTAATCTAGTTTGCATGAGTGTGATCCATGGTTTAGAAGTTTAATGAATTTTAAAGGATGGAATTGCTTGGAATGCTTGTGAATGTTGGATTTTGAGATGATATTCATATTGTGATGAGCATGGCTAACTATTTTGGAGTAGGTTGGTATCAATTGCATCTTAGGATCAAAAACTAGAACATCAACTTGATTTCTTTTGGTAGCACTCTTGGATCTGAGCTCCCACCTTCAACCCTCTTCTTCCTGCTTTCCTTAGCTGTTTGCTTGTGGACAAGCAAAGGATAAGTTTGGGGGAGTTGATATTTAGACATTTTCACAAGTTTAAATCATCTTTTCATTGGATTTTTTTAGACATTTGACTCTCATTTAGGCATGTTTAGGATGCATATGCATTGCATTTTCTCTTATCAGGTTTTGGAGGGGTCACTTAAGAGTTTTGAGCACAATTGGAGTGGAAAGGAGTTAGGAGGACATGAAACCAGACTAAGGAGGAGACTGAGAAGAGAGAAGGACATTTTTGTTCACAGCAGCCAACCACAGTGGGGAGGCGAGGCCGCTGTGAACGTCTGCGAACAAAGGAGCGGGGTGTCACAGCGGTGTCCTGAGGCCGCTGTGATTTCTGCGAACGTGGGAGCGAAGGTCACAGCGGGCGCGCCACCCCGCTGTGAGTTTTAAAAACCACAGCAGTCACTCACAGCGGTTTCCCGTGACCGCTGTGACCCGAAAATTTCCTCTTTGACTTTTGATTGACCTGGCTTGACTTTTATCATACCCAGTTTTTCTTGGGCCGGCCCAGTATGTTGGGGAGACCCAATCTTCTTTTAGAACACTGCTATAAATAGCCCAAAACATAATTTGTTGAGACATGCTATAATCCTTGGGATAAACTTGTAATCTTTTGGATTTGGTTTTGATTTATGCAATCTTTTCTTCTAATCTCTGTTTTTTTGATTTGATTTCATTTTCTTATCATCATTATCTCTTGATTATGCATATTTCATTAATGGGTTTTATGGATATTAAGATGATTAGTGAGTAGTTTTCTCATAAATCTTTGAGTTAGTTAGATTAGGGTGATTAGGTGTTAATTAATGATGTTTAGGGCTTAATCTTGATAGATCCTATCTTTTAGGTTGTGTTTAATGTTGGGTTAGACTTGATCATTCTGAACCTAGAACTTAGGGATTTTCATGCATTGAAAGTGTTTGATGAAATTCCTGAATGAAAACCTTTAAGAACTTAACTATTTAGACCAATGGGAATTGATGTCTGAAATGTTAAGAAGCTAGTGAGACTTGTTTTTAAAGCTTGATTATCTTAAGTTTATCCAATGGGAATTGATGTTAGTCATTTGATTATCAAAGGGTTAATACAATGGGAGTGGATTAACTAGTTAGTGATCTTAGGCTAAAGGATCAACTTTTATTAGTTTGTTTGAGCATCATTGATTAGTGTCTGATCAACCAAAATCACTTGCCTTAACCTAAGGGCTTAGTTCTTTAAATTCTGATTTTCAATCCTTATTTTCTGCTTAAGTACTCTGTTTTCTTGTTTTCTTGATTGATTGATTAGGTTGTTAGATAACAATAGAATCCTTGAAAATTATCTGATGCACTTAAATTAAGTAAATTCTGCAGCTCTTAGTGTGTTGAAAACCCAAGTTGGATTGATACCTCTTGTACTACAATGATATGATTACTTGAGGAATTTAAGTTGATTGACAAAATCCTCTTATCACACACTCATCATCATTCTCACCAGCAATACCATTAAAACCATCCGCATTATCGTCCTCCATGTCACATGCTTCCATATCTTCAACATCATCATAATGCAAATCCTCCCCACGTCCCTCCACATCAACATTCCCAGTATCCATGCTCCTTCTAGTTACACAAAGGCGCAAAACATGTTTTTTACCTAATTCGATAAAGCTCTTAAATTGTCTATCACTTGTTAACATACGTAGGAGGGATATCTGTAGGCATTTGTTGAAGCATCGCATCCGGTAAAAAATAAGATAACTCCACAATATCTACATTCTTCTCCACGCGGAAATCATCTTCTACCATTTGAAGAAGCTCACTGAGTGTACAACCATCACGCAAGCTGAACATTCTCCCTCCTTTGTGTTTATCCACTTCGAAATGGCAAGATTGATTTTGCATCATCCATACTCCGTACACAACTGGTACGTGAACCACCATTCTCTGTAAAAAAGACAATCAAAACACATTAGAAATCTAATTACAAAGAGTAGACTTCTCTATGCTACTATTAGTGACCTAGTTGCAATATGAAACAAGAAAACTGATTCAGCAATGCATATATCAAATAAACATGTAAAACTCACACACAAGCAAGTAGGTAGGCTAAAACCAACGCATGAACAAGAAAATCTTAAAAATTCGTTATAAATATGCTCTAATTACAACTTTAATAAAATCATTACGGAGTAGACTTCTCTATGAAGTCCACTCGTTAGACTTCATAGAGAAGTCTACTCTCCCGGGTAACTTTTGCAATTGCCAATTAACGAATGCAGACTTCTCTAGACGTCTACTCTCAGTCTGCATTCTTTAATTGGCAATTTGCAAAAGTAAACTTCATTTGCAGTCTACTCTGAAAAAATGGGTCAGTTTTACAATTGACCAAACTTTGACTTTCTGAGTTAGACTTCATACCAGAAGTAGACTTCTTAACGAAGTCTACTCAGAAAGTAGACTTCTCCAAGAAGTCTACTGTAAAAGTAGACTTCTCTCGGGTTAGTTTTGCAATTCAAAATCAGAGTAGACTTCTTGGAGAAGTCTACTTTCTGAGTAGACGGCTAGTGAAGTCTACTAGGTTAGTACTGGTGTTGACCAAATTTACGATTAAATTAATAGTAGACTGTGATAGCCGTCTACTCAGAAAGTAGACGGCTAGTGAAGTCTACTATTTAAATGATATTAATGATCAATTTTTTAATGTTTTTGACAACCCCAAAAGTAACCTCAATAGACGGCACCCGCAGTCTACTATAAAAGTCAAAATCTAGTCAAATACAATATCAACCTCCATTAAAAGTAGACTTCTCGAGTAGACTTCTCTGAAAAGCCCTCCTCTTGGTCAAATGCAAAACTAACCTGGCCACTACGAGTATGACGTGTCTTATATTTTTTTCTTACCAAAGCAAAATAGTAGACTGCAAATGAAGTCTACTCGCCGAATGGTCAAATGCAAAACTAACCTATGCTTTGACTAGTAGACAGCAAATGAAGTCTACTCCCGCGAAACAGATGGAAAAACCCAGAAAATCATGTTTGAATTACCTGAATCTGGCTTTTAGCTTCGTCGACTGTCAAAAACTGTGAGGCTGACCACCACCAAAGAAACCCAGACTCTATGTATGCAAGAATCCCCTTCTATGCACATATAAAAGGGTCTGAAATTTGTAAAAAATTGAATTTACGAGTTTTAGAGATGAAAATCAAGAGAAAATGGTGACAAATGAGTTGGCTAACTCAAATGGTGAGTTTAAAGAGGTTAAATTGCGGTTGTTAAGCATTAAGAGCTTCAGATCTGGTTGTTAATGGTGGTTGGAAGAATTGATGTCGATGGTATTTTCGTGAATAAGTGAAGAAGATGAGGTTATGTTTGTCTTTGTCATTTTCGAAATAAATCAAATATATTCATAAATAATGGCGAACTAATGGCATTTTCGTGAATTATCATATCTACCAAGGTTAGAAAAGAGACAACGTGGCATTTGTTGGAGAGAGAAAAATTGAGGGTTATATTTGCAATTGACTTCAATTTATGGGTCATTTTTGCAAGCACCCCTTCATTAAATTACAATCTCTTATAACATTATAAACTTTTATCAATTTATAAATCGTTTTAGTCTTTATGTAGTGAGATAGGTAGCAGTTGAAAACTTTTTTTTTTGTAAAATAATTTATAAATGTTTTATAAAATTATAAACCCTTATAAAAATATATACTTTAATAAAATTATTTATAACCCCTTATAAAAGTTTTATAAATCCTTATAAATCTTTACAAATGATTAATCAATCTTTTTTAGAGTTTTCTAATCCTCAATAAACATTTATAAATAATTTAAAAAATATTATAAACAATTTATAAACCCTCATAAATGATATATAAAATAATTTTATAAACCCTAGTAAAAATTTTATAAAGTTTATGTGAATTTATAAGGGTGTTTATATAACATCAATTTTATTAAGGTATTTATAAAATGGTTTATAAAGCTTTACAAAAAAAAATTATAAAATAATTTATAAACTCTTATAAAAAATTTATAAACACTTATAAAATCATTTTATAAGGCGTTACAAACTCTTATAAAATAATTTATAAACTCTTATAAAATCATTCTATAAGGCGTTACAAGTAGTTTATAAAAAAATGAAAAATGATGCTAACTATTTTATTAGGGGAGGTCATGTTAGTCATTATGCAATAAGAGGAAGTGTAAAAATGGAAATGACTTTTCCAGAAGTGTATAAATGAAAAAATGTATCCCACAAAGTGTATTATTGTAATTCTCCATTCAGTACATATTCAATCATCATATTTTCTTCACATGAATTATGAGCCATTAATTTGATTATATGAATCATTTGCATGTTTTTAATATTGTTGACAAAAAAGAATAAAATTTAGTTTGTTACCAATTCATTTTTTTATTATTATAAGGTTAACTTTTATTTTAAGTTAATTATTGACTAATTTTGATATCTATGTTACTTTAAAAAAATTTGTTAGTAGAAATTTTATTTACAGAAATACTATTATAATAATTTATGACTCAGAAAAATAAAATAAAAGATGATTTTGTCATAAAATAGATTTAATTTACCGATGGATAAATCTATCAAATAAGGCAACATACTATTTTCAACATATTTAATTTTTTGCCAACAATATATCTATTATATTAAAATTAAATTATTATATAAAAAAATATTTAGTTATGTTTTATATTACATAAAATATCACTATAATTACTAATGTGATCCCAAGAACAAGATCAGTCAAGCCGGTTCCAGCCGTGTATGAGCCCACCTTTAACGAGAGCTGAAACTAAAAGAATAAGAGATGGCTTCAATCAATCCGTGGAGACTCTACTTGCCGAACAAGAGGTTGACAACATAACCGACCAGCTGACCAAGCTCAACATTTCAACCGATCAAGGTCAAACCAAGCAGACCAAGGACCAAATCAAACCGGTCCATTCAATGGAGAATCAAACCAGGGTCGGACCAAATAATGTGCATGAATACCTTTGCTAAAAGAAGGCCACAGATTTACCATCTTTAGCATCACTCCCTTTAAAGACTAAAGGCCGCACCAAGCCAAGAAACAGTCTACATCCATTCTCGCCAATCAGCCAAGGTAAGTCTGATTTCATATTTCAATTATTTGACTAATCTTTATTTTTTTTGGTATGATTTGCTTGATTTTCTTTCTCAATCTTTGACTTTTAGTAGCTAAGGCAATTGTTAGCCATTTCAATCCCTTTAATTTAGCTAGATTAAATGTAATCTCTTTAAAGACCCCTAGAAGGGCAACGCTGTTTGTACTAGTATATAAAGTCCCCTCACAGCCTTGTATTTTTCACACAATTAATAAACATCAAGCATTTCTTCTAAGAGTTTTCTCTCTAAAATCGTTTCTTCTTTAGGCTTTTGTGATTTCTGCATTTGAAGTAACTTTTCTTATCATTGCCTTTCATCACCAGGCTTTGTGGAGACCGTCGATCTACCAACTTCTGTTTCATCCGATCAACCATTTCAAAGGAGTGACCTTAGTCCCTTCGAGCCGGCACCAACTGACCACTTCGACCATTCCCATCCGACTTGAAAAAGGGGAATGACTTTAGTCCAGCCTTGTTCATCATCTCTCACCTTTTGTGAAACTCAGTTTTGAGGATCACATCATCTGGTATCATAGCCTAAAAAGCTTATAAATCAGGTTTTATCTATCCATTTATCTTTTCTTTCTTGTTTTCATTTCTGCATTTTTGTTCTTGTTGATCATCACAAAAAAAAAAGCTTAGTTTAATTCTCTGTCCATCTATTTTCGAAGTTGATTGTGTTTGCATTCATTTAGATTAAAAAAAAAATCATATCATTCCATACTTGCTGCAATTTCGAAATTTGACTGCATTTAAATCAAGAAAATCCCATAAAAAAAGTGTTGACTTTCCTTTAATCTTTCTCCATTCAATTTGAACTTTGCATTCAACCATTCTTATTGCACACAGCCATAGTTTCCATATATGTTTGCTGCATTAACCATTTCGTTTTGCATACTTATATATAAAAAAAAAAAAGTCCAAGTCAATTGCATTAAACTGTCGGTCCATTTTCATTTACTTCATAAATTCTTTTATCAGAACCCATTCATACATTGTATTTTCCTTTTCAGGTACCAAACCGGCACATAGGTGAAGCAATAACCGCCAATCAATTGGTTCAAATGTTGACTACCTTACAAAACATCCAAAACCGCATTGATCAAGTGGAACAAAACATGCGGACCGAGACAACCGCTAGCAGTTCCAGCAACAACAATGACAACCGACCACCACCGGCCCCAGACCAAAGGCAGAATGGGCAAAATGCAGCCGCCGACCAGGCTGGTCAAGCTCGAGGCCGAGAAAGAAGTCAGGACCGAGGTCGAGGCGAGGGAGATGAGCCACCTTGGCAAGGAGGCAAATGTCTCAAACTGTCTCCACCAACCTTTGCAGGCAAGCTCAATCCCGAGGCTTACTTGGATTGGGAAAGAAGAATGGAGTATATTTTCGAGTATTATCAATACTCGGATACAAGGAAGGTGACCGTAGCCGCAGCTCAACTCACTGATAATGCTCTAGCATGGTGGGACCGAGAAGTAGCTGATAGAAGAAGGTGCATGCTGCACCCTATTAACTCATGGGAAGACATGAGTTACCAGCTACGGAAGAGATATGTTCCTTCCTACTTCCACCGAGATCTCCAGAAGAGATTCAGGAGACTTACCCAGGGAACCAGAACCGTGGAAGAATATTTTGAAGAGTTTGAAACCTTGAAAAACCGACTAGAAGTGGAGGATTCATAAGAAACTCTCATGGTCCAGTTCCTTGATGGGCTTAATGCCCGAATAGTTGGCAAGGTGGAACAGCAAGCCTACCTAGATGAGGTACTACACTTGGCCATCCAAGCAGAACAGCATATCAAGAGGAAGGTCTCAACAAACCACCCCAAGTCCAACTGGACACCCCCAGTCAAAGAAGCATTGACAAAGGAAAGACCATAGCCACGGATTCTAAGTTCAAGAAGCCTTTCCAAGAAGGCAATAAATCTGGCTCAAGTCCAGCCTAGACCCAACGAGCCTGGGACATAACATGCTTAAAGTGCAAAGGCAAAGGACACTATGCCAGAGACTGTCCTAACCAGCTAGCCATGATCCTCAGAGACAACGGCGAGTATGAGTCTCAAGATGAAGCTGAGGATGAACCAGAAGACTCCAAGGAAGAAGTAACTGACTACCCAGACGTAGGAGAAATCTTGGTTACCCGGAGATCACTAAGTGCCTTGTTTGAACCCGAGACCTTTCAGCGAGAGAACATCTTCCATTCAAGATGCATCATAGACTCCAAGGTATGTAGTCTAATTATTGATGGGGAATCTTGTACTAATGTTGCTAGTAAATATTTGGTGGACAGGTTAGGTCTTAAAAAGACCAAGCACCCGAGGCCATACCGACTTAGATGGCTTAATGATGAACCAAACTCAAGATTGGAGAACAAGTCCTTGTCCCATTCAGCATTGGGAAGTATTCCGACCAGGTCCTATCCGATGTTGTCCATATGTAAGCCGGCCACATTCTACTAGGCAGACCATGGCACTTTGACAAGGAGACACTCCACAATGGTCGCACCAACTACTACAGTTTCATTCATCAGAAGCGTAAGCACAACCTAGCCCCATTGACCCCACAAGAAGTTCATGAACTTCAAAAGTCCATGGACAAGGGAGCTAAGGCAAGTAAGTCCGAGAAAACCACTCTCTATATATCACCAAGCAAAGTACTTAAGACTTTAGAACAGAAAGAACTTGTGATACTCATGATCTTTAGAGAAATGTATTTTTCAGGACCCAAGGAGGACCAGCATCGGGAAGGAGTCCTTAAGCTACTGGATTATTTCAAAGATATCTTTCCCGAAGACATTCCTTCTGGCTTACCACCAATCCGAGGAATCGAGCACCAGGTTGATCTCGTACCCGGAGCACCCTTGCCCAACCGACCGGCCTATAGAGTCAACCCGGAGGAGTCTAAGGAGCTAGAGAAGCAAGTTCAAGACCTGATGAGCAAAAGCTATATCCGAGAAAGCCTTAGTCCGTGTGTCGTACCCGTACTCTTGGTGCCCAAGAAGGCTGGTACATGGAGGATGTGTGTCGATTATAGAGCCATCAACAACATCACCGTCAAATACCGGCTCCCAATCCCAAGGTTAGACGATATGTTGGATGAGCTCAGTAGTGCCACTATCTTTTCAAAGATAGATCTAAGGAATGGCTACCATCAAGTCTGGATGAAGAAAGGTGATGAGTAGAAGACAGCATTCAAGACCAAAAGAGGTCTATACGAATGGCTAGTCATGCCGTTTGGACTCACCAACGTACCAAGCACTTTCATGCGGCTCATGAACCATGTCCTAAGAGCCTACATCTGTAAGTTTGTTGTTGTGTATTTTGATGATATCTTGATATACATCACCTGCTTAGATGACCACCTTAAACATCTTGAGAAAGTATTGGAAACTTTAAGATTAGAAAACCTTTATGCCAATCTCAAGAAATGTATTTTCTGCACTGATCAATTGGTATTCCTAGGCTATGTTGTTAGTTCTCAGGGTCTAAAGGTGGATGAAGTGAAGATCAAAGCCATCCAAGATTGGCCCACGCTAACCATCATTGGTCATGTCCGGAGCTTTCACGGCCTAGCCTGTTTTTACCGCAGATTTGTCAAGGATTTCAGCACCATTGCTGCTCCTTTGACTTCGGTGATCAAGAAGGATGTTGCCTTCAAATGGGAACCGAGCCAAGAATAAGCTTTCCAGAAGCTCAAAGACAGCCTCACACACACCGGTTTTGGTATTGCCTAACTTTGACAAAACTTTTGAAGTTGAGTGTGATGCCTCAGGTACAAGAATTGGAGCTGTCCTAACCCAAGGAGGGAAACCAGTGGCCTACTTCAGCGAGAAACTAAATGTAAACCATGAGTCCAATTCATGTACCTGAAACATCACACTCAACTTCAAAAGTTTTATCAAAGTTAGGTAATACCAAAACGGTGCGTGTGTGAGGCTGTCTTTGAGCTTCTGGAAGGCTTGATCTTGGCTCGGTCCCCATTTGAAGGAAACATCCTTCTTGATCACCGAAGTCAAAGGAGCAGCAATGGTGCTGAAATCCTTGACAAATCTGCGGTAAAAACTGGCTAGGCCGTGAAAGCTCCGAACATGACCAATGGTGGTAGGCGTGGGCCAGTCTTGGATGGCTTTGATCTTCTCTTCATCCACCTTTAGACCCTGAGAACTAACGACAAAGCCTAGAATTACCAATTGATCAGTGCAGAAAACACATTTCTTGAGATTGGCGTAAAGGTTTTCTAATCTTAAAGTTTCCAATACTTTCTCAAGATGTTTAAGGTGGTCATCTAAGCAGGTGCTGTATATCAATATATCATCAAAATACACAACAACAAACTTACAAATGTAGGCTCTTAGAACATGGTTCATGAGCCGCATGAAGGTGCTTGATTCGTTGGTGAGTCCAAACGGCATGACTAGCCATTCGTATAAACCTCTTTTGGTCTTGAATGATGTCTTCCACTGATCACCATCCTTCATCCGGACTTGATGGTAACCACTCCTTAGATCTATCTTTGAAAATATAGTGGCACCACTGAGCTCATCCAACATATCGTCTAACCTTGGGATTGGGTGCCGGTATTTGACGGTGATGTTGTTGATGGCTCTACAATCGACGCACATCCTCCATGTACCATCCTTCTTGGGCACCAAGAGTACGAGTACTGCACACGGACTAAGGCTTTCTTGGATATGGCCTTTTCTCATCAGTCTTGAACTTGCTTCTCTAGCTCTTTAGACTCCTCTGGGTTGACTCTATAGGCTGGTCGGTTGGGCAATGGGGCTCAGGGTACGAGATCAATCTGGTGTGCAATTCCTCGGATTGGTGGTAAGCCAGTAGGAATGTCTTTGGGAAATATATCTTTGAAGTCTTCCAGTAGCTTAAAGACTCCTTCCGGATGCTGGTCCTCCTTGGGTCCTGAAAAATAACCTTCTCTAAAGATCATGAGTAGCACATGTTCTTTCTGTTCTAAAGTCTTAAGTACTTTGCTAAGTGATATATAGAGAGTGTTTTTCTCAGACTTACTTGTCTTAGCTCCCTTGTCCATTGCCTTTTGAAGTTCATGAACTTCTTGTGGGGTTAATGGGGCTAGGTTGTGCTTACGCTTCTGATGAATGAAGCTGTAGTAGTTGGTGCGATCTTTGTGGAGTGTCTCCTTGTCAAACTGCCATGGTTTGCCTAGTAGGATGTGGCCGGCTTGCATAGGGACAACATTGCATAGGACCTGGTCGGAATACTTCCCAATGCTGAATGGGACAAGGACTTGTTCTCCAATTTTGAGCTTGGTTTCATCATTAAGCCATCTAAGTCGGTATGGTCTCGGGTGCTTGGTCTTTTTAAGACCTAACCTGTCCACCAAATATTTACTAGCAACATTAGTACAAGATTCTCCATCAATAATTAGACTACATACCTTGGATTCTATGGTGCATCTTGAATGGAAGATGTTCTCTCGCTGAATGGTCTCGGGTTCAAACAAGGCACTTAGTGATCGTCGGGGTAGTCGGTTACTTCTTCCTCAGAGTCTTCAGGTTCATCCTCAGCTTCATCTTGAGACTAATACTCGACATTGTCTCTGAGGATCATGGCTTGCTGATTAGGACAGTTTCTGGCATAGTGTCATTTGCCTTTGCACTTGAAGCATGTTATGTCCCTGGCTCGTTGGATCTGAGCAGGACTGGAGCCGGATTTGTTGCCTTCCTGGAAAGGCTTCTTGAACTTAGAATCCGTGGCTCTGGCCTTTCCTTTGTCAATGGTTCTTTGGACCGGGGGGTGTCCACTTGAACTTGGGACGGTTTGTTGAGGCCTTCCTCTTTATATGCTGTTCGGCTTGGATGGCCAAGTGTAGTAGCTCGTCCAGGTCCTGGTAGGCTTGCTGTTCCACCTTGCTAACTACTCGGGCATTAAGCCCATCAAAGATCTGGGCCATGAGAGTTTCGTGTGAATCCTCCACTTCTAGTCGATTTTTTCAAGGTTTCAAACTCTTCAAAATATTCTTCCACGGTTCTTCTTCCTTGGGTAAGTTTCCTGTATCTCTTCTGGAGATCTCGGTGGAAGTAGGAAGGAACATATCTCTTCCTTAGCTGGTAACTAATGTATTCCCATGAGTTAATAGGGTGCAGCCTGTGCCTTCTTCTATCAGTTACTTGTCGATACCACCATGCTAGAGCATTATCAGTGAGTTGAGCTGCGGCTAGGGTCACCTTCCTTGTATCCGAGTATTGATAATACTCGAAAATATACTCCATTCTTCTTCCCCAATCCAAGTAAGCCTCAGGATTAAGCTTGCCTGCAAAGGTTGGTGGAGACAGTTTGAAACATTTGCCTCCTTGCCAAGGTGGCTCTTCTCCCTCCTCTCGGCCACGATCCTAACTTATTTCTCGGCCTCGAGCTTGACCAGCCTGGTTGGCGGCTGCATTTTTCCCATTCTGCCTTTGGTCTATGGCCGGTGGTGACCGGTTGTCATTGTTGTTGCTGGAACTGCTAGCGGTTGTCTCGGTCCGCATATTTTGTTCCACTTGATCAAGGCGGTTTTGGATGTTTTGCAAGGTAGCCATCATTTGAGCCAATTAATTGGCGGTTATTGCTTCACCCATGTGGTCCGGTTTGGTACCTGAAAAGAAATACAAGTATGAATGGGTTCTAACAAGATTATAAAATTGGACCGATAGGTTAAATGCAATTATCTTGAACTATATATATATATTTTTTATAAGTGTGGTTAATGGAACAACTAGATATGGAAACTATGACTGTGTGCAAATGAGAACAATTCAAATTCGAGAATAAAAATGAGTTATAAGGAAAGTCAACAATATTTTTATGGTTTTTTTTTATTTAGATGCAGTCAAATTTCGAAATTGCAACAAGTATGGAATGATATGATTTTTTTTTTTAATCTAAATGAATGCAAACACAATCAACTTCATAAATAGATGGACAGAGAATTAAACTAAGCATTTTCTTTTTCTTTTTGTGATGATCAACAAGAACAAAAAATGCAGAAAGTGAAGAACAACAAAGACAAGATAAATGGATAGATAAAACCTGATTTATGAGCTTTTTAAGCTCTGATACCAGATGATGTGATCCTCGAAGCTGAGTTTCACAAAAGATGGAAGATGGTGAACAAGGCTGGACTAAAGTCACTCTCCTTGAACTAGTCGGATGGAAATGGTTGAAATAGATAGATGGTGTCGGCTCGAAGGGACTAAGGTCACTCATTTGAGATGGCTGATCGGATGAGAATGATAGGATGGTCGCCACAAAACCTGGTGATGGAGGCAATGATAAGACAAGTTACTTCAAGGCAGAATTCACAAAAGCCTAAAGAATAAACGATTTTGAGAGAACCCTCTTAGAAAAAAATGTTTGTTTGTTTATTGACTGTGTGAAAAGATACAAGGCTGTGGGGGACTTTATATACTAGTCCAAACAGTTGTGCTCTTCTAGGGGTCTTAAATGAGATTACAATAATTCTAGTAAAATCAAAGGACTAAAAATGGCTAACAGATGCCTTAACTAATGGGAATTGAGATTGACAAGCAAATCAAATAAAATTAGACAGAAAATAGAATCAAATGAAATAAATATCAATCTTACCTTGACGTGGATGAATGTGGTCTGCATTGTGGTGGGCGGATGAACCTTGGATTTATGCTGGAACAATGCTAAACATGGTAAGCCTTTGACCCACCTTAAGCAATGGTATTTCATGTGCATGATTTTGTGGACCGCCCAAGTTGGTCTGATGTGCCGGTTTAATTTGATCTTCAATCCACTTGGTTTGGTCTTCAATTAGCTCGGTTTGACCCTGGTCTTCAATTTTTCTGGTTTGAGCTTGATTGGTTGAAATGTTGAGCTTGGTCAGCTGGTTGGTTATGTTGTCAACCTCTTCCTCGGCGAGTAGAGTCTCCACAGATTGATTGAAGTCATCTATTATTATTTTAGCTCCAGCTCTCGTTAAAGGTGGCTCGTATACGGCTGAAACCGGCTTGACTGTCCTTGTTCTTGGGATCACATCACATAACATAGTAAAACTATATATTACATTTATGCAACAACAAAAAAAACTGTTAAAACACCTTACAGTTCTAAATATATAAATATGTATTATTAAAAGGAGAATTTAATGTCAAAAAAAAAATCTCATCTTTAAGACAGACCAGAATCTAGTTTACATAATTATGACTGATTAATTGGTGTTTAACATATATTTTTCATAAATTTGTAACATTTTGACATATATATACTATTAAAACAGGAAACATTATAGAAAAAACCTTTTGTATTGTGTTATATTACGATTTTTGCCATTGATCCTATTTGATTTTTTAAGAATCTTATTAAGGGTAAAATTGTCATTTTGCAAATGTGAACAAATATGCAAGATATTGAAAAATAAAAGTGATATTAAAAAAAAAATCTATCAATAAAGATACCTAATTTCAAAAACCAAAAATATATTCTTAAATATAATTTTTGGAATCTAAATACTAACCATATATACGATCAAAATCTTTCAATAAAAATATTCTCTTGATTCCAAATCTTAAGATATATAATAAATCTAGAAATCTTAACAAAAAATAGTAACTACAATTAATACATTTAAACACGTCCTAAATAATTATCAAAAATATAAAAAAATTATTTTTTCATGACATTTTCGATTATGCATTTTTTTTAAAAAAAATGTAATTAACATTAATTAACAAAATGATCAATTAATATTAATATATTGTAATAAATTAATAATTTAATTTTGATATTCTAAATTTACAAATATATATTATTAAAATATTATAAATATATAAGAATAAATCCCGTCTTTAGGACGGGACATAATCTAGTATATTATTGAAACAGGAAACATTATAGAAAAAAACAATATCTACAGTGTTATATTACGATTTATGTCATTACAATTCAATGAAATTTTAAAATTTCATTGAGGGTAATAGTGTCAAATCAATTTCTAACTAATTAATTCATAATATCTTTCATTATCTCATTTATTTTAAATATAAATGTTTGTTTCCTATTTAATTATAACCAAATCTTATATAAATCTTTTAATCTATTTTAATTTTGAACTATTATTAATTTCGTAATTATTATTATAGATTAATTTAATTAAATTTTGATCTATAAAAAAAACAAATCTTATGATATATATATATATATATATATATATATATATATATATATATTCAATAATGGTAAATATAATTAAATGAATCAATGCACCAATTATTTTATAATTAAAAAAAAAACTTAAGTATATACACATAAATTAATATAAGTATATATAATATGTATATTATAAATTAATTTTAATGAAACTTTGACCTGTAAAACAATATCATTATATGGAAGAACATTTAGTCTTTTGTTATATTACATGCCAATAGAATTACTTAAAGCTTAGGATTTCATTAATTGCAAAATAGTCAAATCCATTATTAATAAATTTATTCACAATATCTTTTGATATCTTTAAATATCTTTTAATATCTTTAAAATAAAAATATATTTCGTTTTAAGTTACAACATAATATTTAAAATATATTTTTGATCTCTTCCATTTTTTTAAAAACAAAGAAAATAAAAAAATTGTAAATAATATAAAAAAATTATCATAAATTAATAGATAAATTTTGATCTATAAAAAAACCGAAAATGAAAATATTATAAAATTTATTTATATACTTGATATAAAACATATTAAAATAACGGTTAGTCTTTTTAATTTTTATAAATATAAAATTGCATTCATCTAAACTAAAAAAATGAAATAATATATTGTATAAAATATAATTCTACAATATATAATATATTAAAACTGTAAATATATATATATATGTTAAATTAATAAATTAAATTTTGATTTATAAAAAAAAACCAAAAATGATAATACCATAATATATTTAGATATATATTTTTATTTGATATGAAACATACTAAATTAACGGGTAAGTCTATTTAATTTTCATAAATGGAAAAGTGCATTCATTTAAACTAAAACAAAATTATTAACACATCTTAAAATTCTCACTTCAACAAAGTAAAAATCTAAAAGAAATATATAATATAGTCTGCATTCAAAATGGGTTAAAATTTAGTAAATATAATATATATACATATCAAAATTAAACCTGCAAACACATCTTAAATTTTCATATCTATAAATAACTTTCTTACAAATAAAAAAAAAAACTCAATATCAGAAAAAACACATTCAAATTTTTCAGATAAGTTAAAACTTGAAAATAAAATTTTTCATTAATTTAAATTAAAGTTATGTAAAAAAAAATATAATTTCGCGTCTAAAACGCTGGTAGAATTCTAGTAAACCTACTTAATTCTAACACACTAAATCAGTTTCCAATGAATTTACCTAATTCTAACATGCTTAATCATTCTCACATATTTATATCATTTTGGCCACAAATTTACTTATCTCTAACATATTTATTGGAGTTCATTTATTTCCTTTTGCCACAGATTTATCTAGTAAATTTTTATTTTGTTAATCAAAAATTTGTTTCGTTTTGCGTTTTGCCTATATATTAATCTCAGCGGCTGTGATTGCGATTGCGGGAGTTTGCGGAAGAGGGTGGTTGCCGTTTAAAGCGTTAATAAGCGATTCATATGATTGGTGCAGCGGTTGAAAACGGTTGTGTTTACGGGATACTTATGACTGGTTGATTAGTGGATGCAATATCGATTAAAAGTCAAATTAACAGTATAAATATATTATATAGTTATATAAAACATAAAAAATTATATTATTATAATAAATATAGAAAATCATTAATCTAATATAATTAGTAATAAAAGATTATGTATAATTTTTATAACTTGGATGAAGTTATGATTACAATGAAAAAATTATTTATTTTTTAAAAAATTAATGTTAGACTTATTGAAATTTAGTTTATTATATTTATATATATATTATATATATAGTATCAAATTTATTTATCTATTTCATAATTGTAATATCCAAATTTTAAATTTTAAATTTTAAATTTTATCATATTTTTTGTAATTAACTAACTTATTTTTATATATATTCTTATTTAAATAAATTTTTAACATTTTAAAAATAAGTTTTTTTATTATCCATCCGCAATTGTCTGCAACCGCAAACACTAGAAGAAAGCACCTTTTGATTTTGAGCGACTTAGAGCAATACAGAGCAGTAGAATGCATTTTTCTGTAATTGTTATAAAACACTAACCACCGCTACCACTCACAAAAGTTGTGTTGTGTTTGGGGGTGATAGCAGGAAAATTAATCAACCCTTAATTTGTCTGTACTTCCACTAAACTAAATGGTGCCGGCTAAACCGAACCAAACAGTACTAGCGCGTGGCCAGGACGAATGGGACCTGCAGAACAAAACAGATATGTGGATATGTCATATTCGCACACCCCATGATTGAATAACGTTGGTAATATTCATTTTCTTTATGTTCCAAACCACATAATAAAGTGTAGTGCTGTATGCAACTACTGGATCTCAAGATTCTCAACAGTCGACACCTCTTTCATTTGTTATTCAAATAGCTTCATCATCAAGCTCATTTGCCTCCTCCATCTTCGACTTTTTCTTTACTTCGTCGTCCCATTAGCTCTCCAACAGCCACCGCGTGAATTGTGATCATATATCTCTAATCTTGCTCTTACCACTTCCATGTAAATGTAAATGAAGATATATATCCCATTATCATATTTCTCCAAAAAAAATTAAAGAAATTACAGTACAGCTAACTTAAATCATGTTAATGCAACAATAAAAAATTAGCCATCATCGTCATTATCATTTCAACAATGACAGTTTACTTGAGTTCTTGGTCGTGATAACAGTAAAAGCAATGCACCAATGTTGTCTGACTGAATCTTGAATCTTGTTGCCACCAGCAAAGGTGTCCAAACTTCTACTCCTGCGTTTGCCATAAACCAACTTACCTTTTCTGGTGGATTTGAAAGTGTGGAAGCTACTACAAGAATTATTATAAAATTCACTTAAAACAAATTTATAATGAACTTAAGACACATTTTGACTTATTAATATAACTTCTTGCGTTCAAGAGTCTATATACAACCTAATAACTTCTCAATAAAATTCTTTAGCCCTTTAGTATTTTGTTTTCTTACAAGAAACCCAAAACCCTACTCTTGCCTCTGCTATATTTCAGATTTGGTTCTCTTCTCCTCCTCTCTAATGCTTCTCTCTCTCCACTTTTCTCTTGTGGTCTCTGTCGAGTGAGATTCTCAAAAATTAGACACAAGTTCAAAATGGGTTCTTTTTTAATGGGTTTCACTTAAACTGTGTTGATTAGTGTATTAGGCTTGACCCAAAAAAACAATTGCCTGCCTGGACTGTTTTTTTTCTTTCAATTTTAATAGAATACTTTTTTTTTTTTTTTAAACCCCAAAACCCAAAACCTTTTTTTTGAAGTCTCTCTATTTTTTCTATTATGTTTTAAACCCACAATGTCTTTTTACACTTATTTATACACAATAAATTTTGCGGGTAACATTAGCCAACTTCACAAATCAAAATCTAAATCATTTTTTTTTCTTTTCTTTTCTACAAAGAATAAGAAAAACTTCTCCTAAAAACAAAAACAAAAATCTTTTCAAATTCTATAACCTCTCTATTTTTTCTATTATGTTTTACATCTACAATGCCTTTCTACACCTATTTATACACAATAAATTTTGTGGCTAACCTTAGCCAACTTCACAAAATCTAAATCAGTTTTTTTTTTCTTTTCTTCTTTACAAAGAATAAGGAAAACTTCTCCTCAGAACAAAAAAAAATCTTTTCAAATTCTATTAACCTTTCTAATATGTAAAAAATTTCTTCAGAGACCGCACGCCTCTTTACTCATCCTTATCATCTAGATTTGTCCAAATTTCAACTCCACATCAGCATTTACACAATTCTACTTCCTTCATCACTCCTTGTACTACTTCATATACTATTTGGTAACTGGTAAAACAACACTTCAGATAACTGCATCTCAGCAACTTGTAAAACTCGATTTTTACTGCACTAACAATCTCACTCTTGACGATTTAGCTAAAGAACCCAAGTGCAAACTCAGTGCTTCATATCAGAATATCATGTTTACTCTGCACTAACAGTCTCTTCCTTTTTAGCTTAGTTTGATACTTACATATTCCTCGTTTTTGATCACGCACAATTTTATATTGGGACACAAGAATAAGGAAAATTCTTCATTTTACGTCTCCAGATTCAAAAGAAAATTCCCTATGAATTAGCTTCTATCTGAACTAAGCTTTCCTACATAGATTTTTGTTGTTGTGGTTTTAGATTTATTTTATTAATAAATACATTTAATACACTAATTATCAAACTGTAGAAAAATTGAATAGAATCAATATATATATAGTAATTTTTACTCTCAAAATAATTTTTTTTAAAAACTAGAGCATAAATGGTTTATAACTAGAATTGGTTTATAAACTAAAAAAAAAGAAATCCAAACCGGCTGACCAGCCACTTAGTATTTAGGAAATGCCTGTTTCTCTAACGCCTACAATACATAGCATCTAAGATACTAGGTTTTCACCCATGCTACAGGTGTGATTGTCTTAATATATTTTTTAATTAAAAAATATGATCAATAATATTTATTGAAGTGTAATTTTGTATTCATAATAGTAATAATAAATAAATATATATATTCTCTTAAATTTACATATTATCAGTGAATAGACTATTTTATATTAAATATAATATTTATAAAATTATAGTTATGTAAAAATTTAAAATTAAATTGATTATCAATAATCAGTATGTTTGTACTATATATTTGTGTGCTTTTAAAATATTTTGCCAATTAATTGGCTACTTTTTAGTATGTAAGTTTTTATATATCTTAAAAATCATCTTATTTGTACTATGTATAAGATTTTCTTTAGATACTAGAATATATTTTAATTTACATATTTTTTGGTTAAAATTATTATAACTTTTCTTTATTAAATAATATATAGTTTTTATTTTTAGTATATTTAAACATTATATTCTAAATTAATAGTCTTCTATTCATAAATTGCACATATATTTTTCATCATATAAACTATTTTCGTTCTTTCTATGGTTTTAAATAATATGAATTCTAAGATTTTCCTTAATGTAATTATTTTTAATGAATGAACTTATTATCTTCTATTTATGAAAAAGTGTCTTTGCAAAAGTGTATTCATGTAAGTTTCCCCTGCATCTTATAAGTATCTGTAGATTAAATTTAACTCAAATATTTTAACCTCTAAAATCATCTAGAAATACATAATTTGTTTTGGAAAATATTATCTTATTTATATTTGACACTTATTTTTAATTATGTATTTGTCAAGAAACAACCAAAATCATATATAATTATTTAATTAAAATATAGTTTTACATACACATCAAAATCTATACAATTCTCAATATCTTACTAATTTGGGAAATTATGAAAAATGTCACAACCATAATACATTTTTTCAAAACTACACCTACTTAAATTCCTTACAAAAATACATTTATTCATTAAAGTAAAAGGACTTTATTACCCTTAATGAACTAATTAAAAAACCTAAATCTTTTCTTTCTCTTTCTCTTCCTGGTTTTATTCTTTTTGGCCTCTGCCTCCTCTACTTTCTTCATTACCAAATCTACTCTTTCTCTTCCTCTTCTTCAGTCATTGATAAACCCATAAATTTTCAGTAAAATTTTGGATCTGATTTGAGATTCAAATCGAATCTGAATTTTTTAGGTCTTATCCCAAGAAAAAGTGCTCCATATTGAATCGATTTCTAGGGATTTGGTTGGTTTTTATGAGCATAAATTAATTTAGAGGATTTTTCTATGATTTAGTTGCTTTCCATGTTTGCTATGTGATTTAATTGAGACAAGAAGTTTTCTACTATGCACAAGACACTGTCCTTCACTCAACAGGACATTAGTTCGATCAAGAATCCTAGGCATTGAAACCATGGTGTGTAAGAGCCTTGAAACATTTTTTTAAACTATAAAAATTCTATAAGGTCTTTATAAAATTTTATAAAGTCTTTATAAATGATTTATAAAAATGTTATAAACATTGATAAAAAAATCTTATAAAAAACCTTATAAAACCTTTAAAAAACCTTATAATACCTTTATAAAATTGGACAAAGTCTTTATAAATATTCTATAAAGTCTTTATAAAAAAGATCTATATAAGTGTTATAAACACTTATAAAAACCTTATAAAACCTCGTAAAAATGTACCTTATAAAATCTTATAATACCTTATAAAACCTTTAAAAAAACATAGAAAATGTACATTATAAATACACATTTTGTTTCTTATAAAACTTTGTACAATCTTTTTTATTTATAAATATCCTTTTAAATCCTTATAAAATATTTGTAAGGCTTTATAAGAAGTTTTATAACAACTTTATAGGTTCGGCTAATATAAAGAAGTTGGCGAGCTTGGTTCGATTTTTTATGCAAAACTTTGAAATCAGTTCCTTAAATCATATCAAAACACCGATTTGGTAAGCATATAGTTATTTACAAGAGATGTGTCTAGTATGACACCGTCATTCTCTTGCTAAGCACCATGCTAAGCATATAGCAAAGTGAAGGCTGAAACTGTAGCAAACATAAAGCCTAATAAGATATGACTTTTTTAATATTACTTTTAATAACAAGTGTGGTATATGGTTCAACCATTCTTGTCTAGGATATGACCCTTTTAATATTACCCCTTTTGATATGTGTTGTGCTTGTTTGGCTAAATCTGGAAATAAAATACTGCAGTGATAGCGGATGGTCACTCTGGAAAACAATACCTACAAGTGTGAAGGAAAGCAAGGCTGAAAGTTGTTGCAGTTGTGAACATGTGTGGTGACTATGCATATGTGTATAAAGCTATTTGGGGTTATGATTGGTGTCAAGAAGCTAGATGGTTGCTGCATTCTCAGGCAAACTTTTTTTTTATGTTTTAAATACCATTAACTAGTATTAAATTTTTTTTTTTTGTTAACTAAGCTTGCTGACGGCTTATGTAGTTGTGTACTATATAGACATGTAAAGTGACGGTTGATTCTTCTTCTCTAGTTTTGAGCTTTGATCTGCATATTACAAATAATTTATAAACCCTTTATAGAATTTTATAAATTGATTTACAAAACTTCATAAAAGATTTTATAAAGCCTTATAAAATGGAGACATCTGTTTCCTCCTCTGCTGCTCAAGCTCAACTTGAGCTGGCTATGGTGCAATTTCTGATGTTGAAGCTTTGCATAGGGCTGTTGCTTCTGCTGCTGAGCATACAATATTGAAGATCGAACCACCATTATAGACTACTGAGTCATCTGTTGATGTTGAGTTGTTTGTTGCTGCTGCAAATAGTGTGATCCTCCTTCTCCTTGAATCAACTCATTATCAGCAGATCATGAAATTAAAATTATTGGAGATTGACGATTTGATTTATATATTCAAAGTTTTCTCATAGTCTTATCTACTTTAAATCGACCTCTTAAGGAAAAATCTGAGAAAATTATATGAAATAAATACAAAGATTTGGAAAGAGGTGAAATTGAAATTGTGGAGAAGAAGAAGATGAAAAAGTGAGGTTTAATGGAGATCCTGAAGTTCAACTGATAGGGAGATTTGACAGAAATAGTCAATTGCGACGAAGCTGGAAGTTGGAGATGGCCATGGATCTGGAAATAGGAGATATTGAAGATGACGACATCAATATATATATTTTTAGGTCATTTATTTTGTTTTATACTTTCATTCGGTAAAACAATAATAGTTTACTCATTAGTCTTCTTAAAAAGAGGTATTTATAAAATTGGCTTAGTTAGAAGTGCAAAATTGAAAAAATGTATCAAACAAAGTGTATTAATATAATTTTGTAGTTTTCAAAAAAAAAAAATTAAGAGAATTTTAAAAATATATATTAAAGCGCATTTAAATTTATAAGAACGATAGAAAAATCCAATTTAATTATTTTATATTGTTGAAATTTCTGATTTTTTTTTTTTTAAAATTGAAATTTTAATTTTCACAATAAATCTAATACTATTGACAAACTTTAAGTTTGAGAAATCACTGATAATTATTAGTGTATTATATAACAGTTAAAAAACACACAAACTCTTTAAAACATGATTTGACCATGGTGTGATGCCTGTTTATATCAGTTCTCATTTTTCCCCCTCTCAAGCTCTAACTTAGCTTTCATGATTTTTTTTTGTTCCTTTTCATAAATCCATCAAATCTTTTAATAAATATAAAGTGCCTTTAAAATCTAATGATGACATTAGTTTATTTAATTCAAATCATTAGATTTTTCATCATACTTGTCTTGTAACTTGTTCTATTAAGTTATCAAAATTTATAACTTATTTGGTACAAAACCGAAAATTATCAAAGAAACAATAATTAAACTCAATTTCAAATTCAAATTATAGAAAATCAAAATCAGTTACAACTTTACGAATAGAAAATATTATGTTTTCTGTATATTTTATTTTTGAAAATTACAATCCACATCAATTAATTAATTAAATGTTTTTTATCATATTTCATGTTTAAGAAATTTTCACATGTACGTATGAAACTAATATTCCTTTTTAATGGTTAAATAGAAATCAATATAATTTTTTTTCTTGTTAGTTTAACAGTTTTCAATTTGTATTTCTGTTTTAACTTTTTTTAAAAAAATTTATAGCGACGTACTAAAGAAGAAATTTTCACATTTATATATAACGTTAATTTATTTTTAATAGTTAAAAGGAAATTAGTAATTTCATATTTTTGTTTTTATTAGTTCAACTTTTTTTAGTTTGTATTTTCATTTTTTCGTTTTAGAATTTTATTTAGACCTGATTAAAAAATTCCTGATGTGTCATTAAATCCTAGGTGGATAGCTCAAATAGCTTACAACCTCAATTTTTATATATTAATAGATACTAGATATAGGAAAGGAAAGACTAAAAAAAAAAAAAACTAATATAGAGAAAATTGCTGTATAGCTTGCTACTGTTCCAAGCAATTTTGAGACCCCCAACATGTACATTTCACAATCCTTTCAAGCAAAACCATTCACGCACTCTGAGGTTTACTCTTGCTTCTCTCTTTACCGTAAGATCCTAAATTACTGGTCACATTGTATCCTTTTGTTTAAGTAATGACCTCTAATAAGAGCACCACGTTAGCTTTGATAGTTCGTTCACTCTGCAGTTTCCAAAACCGACTTTCCTTTCGTATCTACAGTTGCAGGCTTCTCCTGAAGCCGAAGTTGGTTTTGTAACACCTATATAGAGAACAATTTGATAGAAACTCTTGAGTCTCTTATGAAAAGAGTAGGGTTTTGTAACTATATCAACGTACCTCGATTTGGGACTCGAGAAATCTCCTCTGTGCTTCCAGCTCTGTCTGAGGAAGCAATGAATAACCTTGAGACCTTCATGTGTCCAATCTTAGTGTTAGTTCTTCGACAACCATGATATATTGGATGAGGACAGAAGTTACAGGAAAGAAAGAATATACAAGCTAAATCATGGGTTAACATGATAGATTTCAGACATCATGAGGACATTTACAGGTGAAATAAACTGACATAAGAGAGAAACTAACACCACAATAGCTGAACCTAAAAGACTCAAAAGAATCTAACTAAACTCGTGTCTGAATCTTTTTTTGTTATGCAGGCTATGTACTATTTGTTTGGATATAGCTTTCACACGTACCATACTAGTGTGTTTGCAGAAGATGGATAAACAACGGATCTCCCATAAATAGACGCTGCAGAAGCAGCAGCTCGAACCCTAGCCTCATGCCTGCTCAAATTACCACTAGCAGCAGCAGCCACAGAAGAACTCTGGCCATCTGAACTTGAAGTACCCGTTCCTGTTCAAAGCGTAGAGCATCATTAGTCTCAATGTTTCACAAAACTAATATTATTCACCTTCTGGTCATGCTAAGCACAAATGTCATTCCCCATACCAAGAACCTCAAGAGACAACATTGGGAGACAGAATCCAAAATAACCAAAATTCATTATGATAGTGTGTATAAATAGCAAGACCCGTACCTTGCTGCAGGGACTCTTGGTGTGGTCCACGGTTTCCAGAAGCTGTTGATGTAGCATTATCAGCTGGTACAACCAGCGCTCTGCAGGTGGGACATGTGTTCTGTCGTTCCAACCACGAACGAAGACAATGCACATGAAAGAGATGGCCACATATTAATTTCTTCGCGGATGTCATTTCTTCACGGCAAATGATACAGGTGGCATCATTTCTGCAAACCCCACAAAAAGAAATGTGATTGATATAGCTATATATGACCATAATGAAGTTAAGAATAATCAGTTGAAAACAGATCGTAAGATATTCAGAATACTTAGTAACATAAATCTTCAGGGAATGTCTGGAACTTACGAACTAAGTTCTTCAGGAGTTGCATCAGGAAACCGATCATTCATATTGGAAGTGATTTTACGATACCGGAGGTAATCAGTCACACGAATCTTGAAGTTTCGAAACGTTTCGTAAAGCTCCCGTATTAGATGCAAAGGAAGGCCATAGTTCCTGCGCAATAAAGAAAAAGATAGTCGAATTAGGATATCATACCAAAAAAAACTGGAGAGAGATTAGGTGATAACGAGTTGTGACATAATAATTTCAGGATGTTAATTAGTCAGGATTCAATTGATTCTAATGAAATAGTTGAAATAATGAAAGAAGAGTATATACTAAAAAACTTACATGAATATCATAAGGAAGAAGCAGAGATACATGGACAAGTGAAGCAAGTCACGAACAAGCTCCAGGTAGAAAGTATATACTGGTTTTCCTTCCCATTGACCTTCCATGACCATATCAGTGACATAGAAGGCATACTTCACAATAATAGAAATAGTTGTTGTTGCCAGAATCATATACCTGCAACATCAAATTATCAACTTAGTCTATATCTAGGTTGACCAGTAAGACTTATTCGTATGAACAAACTGATAAACAGGGGTGACTATCACATGGTTTCCGACAATTAGTATACAGCTCAGCTATGTTTGGCAGATGCAAAAACTTTCAAATAATTTCGAAATTCAGCTCCAATTCTTTGAAGCCTAAAGTCCCAATTTTTAATAAATCTCTAATTCTATGGGATTCCTAGCCTGTCTAAATAACATCAAACACAACAAAACTAGATGATTCCACGACAACAAGTAAGAAGGCAGAAAGATACTTACTCAAACGTAAAGAACACAGACATCGAAGCCTTGGGTGACTGAATATATTGCCGTATAGAGCTATACGTAAGCAGAGAATCTACGAGTAGGAGAAAAACCATGAAAGAAACAATACGAACATGTGACAGCAAAGTCACAGAAGGAGTAGTCTCAATATACTCAACTCTCTTCTGAGCCATCCAATGCAAACCCTTGATCAACAACAGAGTAACTACTAAAGAGAGAAACCCAACAGAGAAGTCCTGTCGAAAAATAGTGACGGCAAATAGAATCTCCATGAGTTCTCTCCACGCTTGCTCATTTAAGCGCTCCACCTCTGCTTCTCTAAGAGAACCCAGAAACACAAGCTTCACCAGATTCCATAAGGTAAACATTAGAACCAGACCCATGTTGAGAAGAAGCACTAAACTGATCTTCGACGTCGATAGATACACCGCCGCTGGGTAAAATTGACCACGGCTGCTAAAAGCGTGATAAATCACAGCTAATGTTGCGAGAGTACTAAGCCCAGCGTAAACCCTAAGACGAATCATTGTTCCTCGACCTCGAGCTGATTCTTCACAATAGATCACAAAGAGGGAAACCAAAAAAAAAACATCTTTGAATTCAGATTTTAATCGCATTCGAAGATGTTAATTATAAAATTCGAAGCCAGCTGTTTAATCTCATAATTTAAAAAATTGAGAACTGGATCACAGACGAAGATCAAGGAAGAAAAATACGTACAGGGAAGAAGAAATCACGAGCGCGCAGGAGAAATTGGTAATCGGGGAGAGAGAGAGAGAGAGAGAGAGAGAGAGAGAGAGAGAGAGAGAGAGAGAAAGAGACAGAGACTCGAGCTTTAAGCTCTCATAAAGGGGAAATCACGGGCGCAGAGGAAGAAGACGAAAGAAGAGACAAAATTGACAAACACGGTTGCCTGCGTAAGCGTAACCAATGTTATAATGACACGTGTACGTAAGTCTTTATTATTCTGGTTTCATCACCGGTTAGTTTACACGCTGGTAATCTGGTATGGTTTAATGGATACACTGTTTTTTTTGGTAGATCTAATGTAACGTTCGTGATCGGTACGGACTGAACTAAGACGATCCAAAGTCAGAAGTTGAATAGTCATTTTAAGATGGAAAATAAGAAAATTTGGGAGATTTATCAAACAAAGTAAGGGTTTTTTTTAATTTGAAAAAACTCAGCTGGATCTAGTTTAATAAATTAAAGTCCGAAAAATTCAGACCAGAGCGATGGTTCTTTAGATCAAATGAGATTTCCGGACCGATCGTGCAAATTCAAATAAGTTTAATCGTTATTCAAAAAAATGGTTGGAGATGCTAATCAGCTTTAATTCAGCTGTAGACTAAGCGGTTATCTAAGTTATTCATGTAGTCTAAAGGAAAAGTTGATAGATCAAGTGGTTAGAGCATGGGCAAGTGATTATGACAGGTGATGGATCATTAAACACATGTGTGAACAATTTTATAGACAGTTTTTATAACGCCCCAACCGCCTTTACCAGTGGGGTCCCATGTCTTTTCACTAGGCCATGGGCCTATCCATCCATGTCCGACGGTCGGAACGTTAACCGAGAAGTTTGAAAGTTATGATATACTGACCTGTAATCACCACGTGCCTGTTTTCCGTGTTTTGGTCTCACTCACACGATACCGCGAATGACTTCCTGGTAGGTCACCTATCATTTGACTACTTCAGCTCAAGCATGTTTAATCCTGGAGTTCTCTCTGGATGTGCAACCGAAAAAGTAAGTGCACTTTGGTGACATAGGTAGCCAAATCAATTTTATTAACCTCTTCACATATACCAGAAATCGAGATGTTACAATTCACCCCCCCCCCACTCACAGAGTGCAACGTCCTCGTTGCATACCAAGACAGGTCCCAAACCGCCTCCCAAGTCAGAACTAGGACGGCTAACCTGGCTAAATACCACTTATAACACCCCAACCACCCCTACCAGTGGGCCCCCATGTCCTCTCACTAGGACCATGGGCCGGCCCACCCCTGTCCGACGGTCGGAACGTTAACCGGAAGGTTTGAAAGTCATGATATACTGACCCTGCAATCACCACGTGCATGTTTCCCGTGTTTTGGCCTCACTCACACGATTACGCGAATGACTTCCCGGTAGGTCACCCATCCTTTGACTACTCCAGCTCAAGTACGCTTAACCCTGGAGTTCTCTCTGGATGTGCAACCGAAAAGGTAAGTGCACTTTGGTGACATAGGTAGCCAAATCAATTCTTTTAACATCTCCACATATACCAGAAATCAGGATGTTACAGTTTTGTGAGTGAATTCGCATAACCATCCCATTTAATCGTTTCTTTGGGTGTTTTCGATTATTAAAGTGATTTTAAAAAAGAGAAATAATCGAGAAACTTGAGAAAAGAGAGAAAGGCCAAGCATTTGATCGAGAGATCGAGTTGGATCGATTGCGTGGGGCTGCTTGGAGTTTTACTGGATCGGCCATACTGTTCTGGAGCAGCGAGCGTTAGAGTTGTCTGAAACACCCCGACCCGGGTACTACGACCCGAGACGGTCGTTCGACTTCTTAGTCTTCTAGAGACTAATGTCCTAACCAACATCTTAACAAAACTATTCCAGGAGGTTCCCCTATCTACCATTTATGCGGAACTAAAGGAGATAAGCTTTACATGGACCGATCTTATTCTATCCAGAACACACACCACACATCGTCAGAGGGCCGCCAGACCGTGCACCTAGGCTTAGTCTGTATTCAACCAACCTCATGACCTGAAAAGAGATAAGCATATCAGTATTCGGTCTAATCCCATAACCAAACTATGCATATGCTCCCCAGAACCCTTTACCCCGTTAGTATAGTCGAAGTCTATCCTAACTTATCCTAAGACTTTCTCCAGTCGTACTTAGTCATTCAACCAACCGCCCCACTGACTAAGTAGCAACTAGGTAGCTTTAGGGATAAATGGACGAACCATTACCTGAAGGAACCAACAGCCAATGACTGCAGCACTCCTTGGCACGTATCGGCCTTTCGATCGAGCGCAACACTACTTCTGTTACACAACCAGACCATATTTTTCGAACGAAGAGGTTTTACCGGCCGTGAACATGACTTAACTTGTTCACGGTACACTTTCACACTTGCACCGGTTCGTCATGTCTAATTGCTACCGACCGTGAAGGCTATTGTCCCAAAGTGTGCAATTCGCCGAACGGACGCAATGGTTCACAGGTTGTGCCTGTTCGACCATAGGACTTTACTGGCCATGCGAGAGATACCAACCGCTGGTCGATTCTATCCATGGTACGTTTGTCACCGTGCATCGGGATAAGCACCACCCACGGCCCAACTGGCCATTCTGCCTTGGATCGTTTCCGATCAAGGCTATTCCCATAGGCAACCAGCTGATCCGGTTTGTGACTGTTTGTGGCACCCGTACATGACACGTGCGGTCAAGGGGTCCTTTAAGTATTATTCATGGATCGGCACTTGGCCTTGATCCGAGCACATTACGCGACCCAGCCCTTGCAACTGTTCACTCGCACTCTATGGTGTGCCCAGAACCGATCGTTAAAACTCAGAATAACCGCTTCACATGAGTCTGGGCCGAGGCCATAGACTCATGGATCAGCCGTACGAGAAAGGTAAAGAGGGAGAACAAGACAAAGGGTTGCGAGACTCGACCCAGTTACTCTGGTTCTGGGATCGCTACGGTTGCCACCGGCGATCCAAGACCACGGTTAGACCAGGGAGAGTCAAGACATACGTTTGAGACATGATCAGGTGTGACAGGGTCCTTCCCCTTCTCTATGGCCGAACCTTCTTCCATAACAGACTTATTCCTGGTCGAAGTCTTTCTCTTTCTCTCTTTTCCGATCAAGATTGGTTTAACTCTCTCTCTTTCTTTCTCACGGTTTTTCCTTGTGAAGGAACTGATGATGAAAATGGTGTGGGGGGTCTGGTATTTATAGGTGTGACCTGGCCTGTCTAACAGGCACAAGCGAGAAGTTGCAACCTTTCGGGAAGGGTTGCCTTGATTCGTGGTGACCCTTCGGCTAACCACCATTTCCCTATGTCTTTTCATGCTCACACCCTTTCCCTTGTCGCACCAGCTCACCCCGGGTAACCGTCACTCCCCGGCCACTAGATGACTCAGGTAGCTCACTAGGTAACAGCTGGCCGAGCTGGCCGTGAGCTGACCCAGCTGGAGTGTCACTGTCCTAACTGGACTGTGAGATGCCCCAGCTGTCCTCAGCTGGTGTTTCACTCGGGTTCAGCTCTTTCCCTTCTAATCTAGCTCGGACAAGACTTGCATCCTTGCCGGCTAGCACCCTCATGGACCATTACTCTTATGACCAATCTCACTCGACCCAATCCTTATCCTTGGGCCTTATGGTCCATGCCCCGGGCTTTAGTGGGAGTTGGGGACGTTACAGTGTCAGAAACTGATCAAACTGAATCCGAAAAGACTAATGTGAGTGTGTGACCATTGGTTGTGTCTTGAGTCGTGTCTTGCATTGGTTCACTTAGTCTATGATTTTTAGGACTGTTCTGATTGCTTACTTATATGTATTCTATGTTCTGTTGGTTTTAGTGAATCTTGTAGTTTTTATTGAGTCATTGCAGGTTTTAAGGAGGTTTTGAATGAAGATTGGAGCTTTTAGAGCAGATTTAATATTGTTCTGGAGCAGCGAGCGCAAGAGGTGTCAGAAACTGATCAAACTGAATCCGAAAAGACTAAGGTGAGTGTGTGACCATTGGTTATATCTTGAGTCATGTCTTGCATTGGTTCACTTGGCCTACGATTGTTAGGACTGTTCTGAGTGCTTACTTATATGTATTATATGTTCTGTTGGTTTTATTGAATCTTGTGGTTTTTATTGAGTCATTGCAGGTTCTAAAGAGGCTTTGAATGAAGATTGGAGCTTATAGAGCAGATTTAATCTTTTCTACCTTTTTTTTTTTTTTGCGAGTGCTTCATGTATATGACCACAAGGTCCACAAAGAGTAAAAAGTCTATAAGTCTTCTCACTCTAAGAAACCAATAATTAGCAAGGTTAGAACGAGCAAACATACAAAGGCCAAATATCCTCATTATTGTTAGCACTAAGGGTGTGCAGCTGAAACATAGAAGTATATGTGTAACATCAGCTGAACATCTGGAATATATGTGCAACACAAATTAAAAGACGATACGTGAAATCGTTCTTACAAGGGAGAGTATCATGTGTCATATCATTAGTGAATGGAGCTGAAAAGAGAAAATTTGAAGAAGATTATGTAAAACTATCAATGTGGATTTGGAAAGTTAAGGTCAGAGTATTTAAACGGTAGCCCTGTAAAAATATTAGGGTTGGCCATCAAGAGAGAAAAGTGAGGAAGCTAGAGCATAGTTAGGGTTCGTGCGCTGAGTGAACACAAGGGAGGTGTGCAACTGATGTTGTGTGTGCAAAGTTGGGTAGATTAAAAATTGGTTAGTGTCGAATCACAGGACGTGAGGTCGAGCAATTCTGATTGCACAAGTCTGTAAAGATTGTTAAAGTGATTAGTAATGAAACAAACGATATTGGGAGGGATCTTGTGCATTGATATTTTGTGTTTTACTTGTATGTTTAATGGTTTTATAATTGGTATTAGAGCGGATCATCTCCTTTATATCTCTAGGTGTATATATAGGTTGAGGCTCTGCGACGAACATGGAAACAATAAGAGAATATGTGGTGCTTAGCAAATCACTCATGGTGGATGACAAAAAATTTGGACAGTGGAAGGTGCGTATGAGAAAACGTCTTAAAGGGATTAAGAAGAACGTTTGGACAGCTGTTGAAATAGGATGGACGGATCCAACTATCAAAACTAAAGATGGAGAGGTGGTGCCAAAACCTAAAGATAAGCGGAAAGCAGCTAATAAGTTGGCATAAAAGTTCAACTCAAAGGCAATATCATAAATCTTCAACACCATAGATCCTTATCATTTTAAACTGGTGCATGGATGTTCCTTATTAAAGGATGTGTGGGAAAATCTGGTTGAGTACTATGAAGAAACAACTACATCTAAGAGGACAAGACTGGACTACTTGGCTTCTCAGTTCAAGCATGATTTATGATGAGTGAAAAAGAATATTGTAACATCATGATTTATGATATATGGTAGTGCATGTGGAGAGGCTTAAGAGAATTGATTTGACTACCTATTTCATCAAAGTGCACTTACCTTTTCGGTCACAAATCTAGAGAGAACTTCAGGGTTAATGGTGTTTGAGCTAGAATAATTAAAGTATAGGCAACCTATCGGAAAGTGATTCTCGGTACCGTGTGAGTTGTAACATCCCCAAACCACACTAAAGCCAAACACACGGACCGTAAGACCCAATGCTAAAGATCGGGTTGAGTAAGATCGATCATAAGGGTGAAGGTCCATTAGGGTGCTAGCCGGCAAGGATGCAAGTCCTGTCCGAGCTAGATTAAAGGGAAAGGAGCTGAACCCAAGTGAAACACCAGCTGAGGACAGATGGGGCAACTCACAGTCCAGCTAGGACAGTGATGTGATCGTCAAAGCTGAGTTTCACGAAGGATGGAAGATGGTGAACAAGGATGGACTAAAGTCACTCTCCTTGGACAACACGGATGGGAATGGTTGAAGTGGTCAGATGGTGCCGGCTCGAAGGGACTAAGGTGACTCTTTTGAGATGGTTGATCGGATGAGAATGGTAAGATGGTGGATCGATGGTCGCCACAAAGCCTGGTGATGAAGGCAATGATAAGACAAGTTACTTCAAAGGCAGAAATCACAAAAGCCTAAGAAAAGAACGATTTTAAGAGAAACTCTTAGAAGAAATGCTTGTTGTTTATTGATTGTGTGAAAAAATACAAGGTTGTGTGGGACTTTATATACTAGTCCAAACAGCTGTGCCATTCTACGGGTCTTTAAAGAGATTACATTTATTCTGGCTAAATCAAAGTGATTGAAAATGGTTAACAATTGCCTTAGCTACTATAATTCAAAGATTGACAAAGAAATCAAAGAAAATCATACCAAAAACAATAAAGATTAGTCAAATGATTGAAATATGAAATCAGTCTTACCTTGGCTGATTGGCGAGGATGGATGTAGACTGATTCTTGGCTTGGTGTGGTCTTTAGTCTTTAAAGGGAGTGATGCTAAAGATGGTAAGTCTGTAGCCTTCTCTTAGCATAGGTATTTCATGCACATTATTTGGTATGACCCTGGTTTGATTCTCCCTTGAGTGGACAAGTTTGATTTGATCATTGGTCTGCTTGGTTTGATCTTGGTCTTCAATTTGTCTGGTTTGATCTTAATCAGTAGAAATGTTGAGCTTGGTCAGCTGGTCGGTTATGTTGTCAACCTCTTGCTCGGCAAGTAGAGTCTCCATGGATTGATTCAAGCCATCTCTTATTCTTTTAGCTCCAGCTCTCGTTAGAGGTGACTCGTACACTGCTGGAACCAGCTTGAGTGACCTTTTTCTTGGGTTCACATCATCCTCTCCCTCTTGTGGAAGTTCTGACCTCAGAACGGTTTCGTCTGCATCAAAGGGAAGTAAGTCAGAAACATTAAATGTAGAGGATATTTGAAACTCACCTAGAATATCAAGTTGGTAGGCATTGTCGTTGATCAACTTGACGACTTGGAAAGGTCTGATTCCCCTGGGTGATAGCTTAGACTTCCTCTCGGTTGGAAACCTCTCAGCCTCATGTGTAGCCAAACTCAATCTCCTAGTTCAAAATGAACTGCTTTGTGGTTCTTGTCAGTGTACTCCTTGGTCTTCTCTTTCTTCTTCTCAATGTTTTTCTTGACCTTCTTGAATAACTTCTTGACAAGCTCAGCTTTGGCAGCTCCATCCTGGCTGATTTGATCTTTTTGAGGTAGAGGAGTGAAGTCCATTGGAGTCTGCGGCTTAAACCCATACACAATCTCAAAGGGAGAGAGCTTAGTAGTAGAGAATGGCACACGGTTATAATCAAACTCAGTAAATGGAATACAACCTAACCAATTCTTTAGATTGTTACCGATTGTGGCCCTCAAAAGGGTGGATAAGGTGCGGTTAACGACCTCGGTTTGACCATCGGTTTGCGGATGGCAAGTGGTAGAGAAGAAGAGCTTAATTTCGAGTTTTCTCCACATAGTCCTTCAGAAATGGCTGAGAAACTTGGTGTCCCGGTCTGATACAATTGTCTTTCGTAGGCCATGTAGTCTCAATACTTCTTTGAAAAACAGGTCAGCAGTTTGTGTAGCATCATTGGATCGGTTGCAAGGAATGAAATGGGTCATCTTGCTGAACCTGTCTACTACCACAAATATGGAGTCCTTGTTCCTGATCTTGGGTAATCCTAAAACAAAATCCATAGACAAATCTACCCAAGGCATGTCAGGAATATGTAAATGCATATAGAGACCGTGAAGATGTGACCTTGATTTTGCATTACGGCATGTAGTGCACTTGGAACAGAGCCGTTCCACATCCCTCTTTTGATACGGCCAGAAGAAATGTTCTACAAGGATGCTCTTGGTCTTGGCTACTCCGAAATGTCCCATAAGGCCTCCTCTGTGGGCTTCTCTTAGGATCAACTATCGCATTGAACTATGTGGGATGCATAGTCTCTTGTCCCTGAAAAGAAAGACATCATGTTTATAATAAGGACCCATAGCGACTTTTGTACATTGCTGGTAGAGTTCTCCAAAGTCCGGGTCGGCTTCATAAAGCTCCTTGAGATGTTCAAGTACCATTATCTTAGCCTCCATTGTTGAAATCATGGCTTGTCTCCGGGATAAAAGCGTCATCTACAAAATTCTCCTTGCCCTTCTTGTACTTGATTACGTAGGGGAATGTCTCCACAAACTCGAGCCATCTTTCATGCCTCTTCTTCAGGGTGGTCTGGCCTTGCAGATACTTAAGTGTCTCGTGGTCAGTATAGATCACAAACTCTTTGGAAATGAGGTAATGCTGTCAAGTCTTCAATGCTCGGAGTAAGTCATAGAGCTCCTGGTTATAGGTAGGATAGTTGAGGGCAGCTCTAGTTAATTTTTCGTTGAAGTAGGCCACTGGTTTCCCTCCTTGGGTTAGGACAGCTCCAATTCCTGTACCTGAAGCATCACACTCAACTTCAAAAGTTTTTTCAAAGTTAGGCATTACCAAAACCGGTGCATGTGTGAGGCTTTCTTTGAGCTTCTGGAAGGCTTGATCTTGGTTCGGTCCCCATTTGAAGGCAACATCCTTCTTGATCATCGAGGTCAAAGGAGCAGCAATGGTGCTGAAATCCTTGACAAACCTGCGGTAAAAGCTGGCTACACAGTGAAAGCTCCGAACATGACCAATGGTGGTAGGTGTGGACCATTCTTGGATGGCTTTGATCTTCTATTCATCCACCTTTAGACCCTGAGAACTAACAACAAAACCTAAAAATACCAATTGATCAGTGCAGAAAACACATTTCTTGAGATTAACATAAACGTTCTCTAGCCTTAAAGTTTCCAATACTTTCTCAAGATGTTTAAGGTGGTCATCTAAGCAGGTGTTGTATATTATGATATCATCAAAATACATGATATATCATGGTTTTTAGTGTTTTTAGCCATGATATAAGTCTTATTATTGGAGTCCTTTATGTGTTTTTGGAGTCCTTTTAGAGTCTTTTCAGGTCTAGGTACGTTTGGAGTACATTTGAAGATTTTGGAGCATTTTGGAGTTAATTTGGAGAAGATGCAGAAAAACTGAAGTCATAGACAAACCAGTGGATTGGTGTCGCCCGACACCAGCCGCTGGTGTCGCCCGACACCCATCACGCAGACAGATTCTTGGACTTATCCTAAAGAACTTCTGAGAAATTACAGAAATGGCCCAAAGTTTCTATTATTTACAAAGAAGCCCCAAACGTGTTTTTCCATATTTTAGTAGGTTTAGACTATTATAAATAGGATTTGAAGGTCATTGTTTAGACCGGAGTTTTATTCTAAGTTTTATTCTATTGAGAGTTGTAGCAGAGCTTTGGAGAGAAGAATCTGAACTCCTTTAGAGAAGATTTTGAACTCCTTTAATTCTTTACTCTTCTCTTTTATGAAATCTTATTTATTCATGATGTTTGCTTCATTCACCATGTCTGAGTAGTTTCCTTGTTAGGTTTAGGGTTATTCAAAGGTGATTGATGAATTGCTAGATTGAATTAAATTGTTAGGATAAAATCTTTAGAGTTCTTCATCTAGATTTGTGTTTCATGCTTATTCTAGCTTCATGACCTAGAATCTGATCTTAGGTTAATTGGTTGACACGAAAGTGTGATTAATTTCCTGAACTAATCATAGATGAGCAAAACACCTATATGCAAAGAAATTTGGTTTAGGAATTTGTGAACAATTGAACCTACACTTAATGCTTGTTTGAATTGATAGGATTTGCAAAGCAATTTGGGTTTCTAGGATTTAGACATAGATAATCTCTGCAGCGAAAGTTGATTGATTTTACATTAGTGTTTCAAGTTCAAGAACGGTGCTTAATAATTCCTAGCATTCTATTTAGATATGCAATTTGGATTCACCCGAGAATTTCCCTAGGCTTAGCGCTTTTCTTGATTATCTTAGAACCAATTGTTTACTGCTTTCTGTCTTTTCATTTACTTGATTTTTTCTAGCTTAAATAAAATACTGTAATCTATTGTGTGATCCAGAATCTCTGTGGATTCGATCCCTAAATACTACTTTTGTTCCTCTGAATTTTGCAGAGTAGCTCTAGGGTTAATTTGAGCATATCAATACACAACAACAAACTTACAGATGTAGGCTCTTAAAACATGGTTCATGAGCCGCATGAAGGTGCTTGGTGCGTTGGTGAGTCCAAACGGCATGACTATGCATTCATATAGACCTCTCTTGGTATTGAATGTTGTCTTCCACTCATCACCTTCCTTCTTTCGGACTTGATGGTAGCCCCTCCTTAGATCTATCTTTGAAAATATAGTGGCACCACTGAGCTCATCCAACATATCATCTAACGTTGGGATTGGGTGCCGGTATTTGACGGTGATGTTGTTGATTGATGGCTCTACAATCAACGCACATCCTCCATGTACCATTCTTCTTGGGCACCAAGAGTATGGGTACTGCACATGGACTAAGGCTTTCTCGGATATAGCATTTGCTCATCAGGCCTTGAACTTGCTTCTCTAGCTCCTTAGACTCCTTGGGGTTGACTCTATAAGGCGGTCGGTTGGGCAACGGTGCTCCAGGCACGAGATCAATCTGGTGCTCGATTCCTCGGATTGGTGGTAAGCAAGTTGGAATGTCTTCAAGAAAGACATCTTTGAAGTCTTCCAATAGCTTAAGAACTCCTTCCGGATGTTGGTCCTCCTCGGGTCCTGAAAAATACCATTCTCTAAAGATCATGAGTAACACAGTTCTTTCTGTTCTAATGTCTTAAGTACTTTGCTAGGTGACACATAGAGAGTGGTTTTCTCGAACTTACTTGTCTTAGCTCCCTTTTCCATAGCCTTTTGAAGTTTATGAACTTCTTGTGGGGTAAATGGGGCTAAGTTGTGCTTACGCTTATGATGAATGAAGCTGTAGTAGTTGGTGTGGCCATTGTGGAGTGTCTCCTTGTCAAACTGTCATGGTCTGCCTAATAGAATGTGGTCGTCTTGCATAGGGACAACATTGCATAGGACCTGGTCGGCATACTTCCCAATGCTGAATGGGATGAGGACTTGTTCTCCAATTTTGAGCTCGGTTTCATCATTAAGCCATCTAAGTCGATATGGCCTCGGATGCTTGGTCTTTTTAAGACCTAACCTGTCCACCAGGTATTTACTAGCAACATTAGTACAAGATCCTCCATCAATGATTAGACTACATACCTTCGAGTCTATGGTGCATCTTGAATGGAAGATGTTCTCTTGTTGAATGGTCTCGGGTTCAAACAAGACACTTAGTGATCTCCGGGTAACCAAGATTTCTCCTATGTCTGGATAGTCGGCTACTTCTTCCTCGGAGTCTTCTGGTTCATCCTCGGCTTCATCTTGAGACTCATACTCGCCATTGTCTCTGAGGATCATGGTTCGCTGGTTAGGACAGTCTCTGGCATAGTGTCCTTTGCCTTTGCACTTGAAGCATGTTATGTCTCGGGCTCGTTGGGCCTGAGCTGGACTTGAGCCGGATTTGTTACCTTCTTGGAAAGGCTTCTTGAACTTAGAATCTGTAGCTATGGTCTTTCCTTTGTCAATGCTTCTTTGGATCGGGGGTGTCCAGTTGGACTTGAGACGGTTTGTTGAGACCTTCCTCTTGATGTGCTGCTTGGCTTGGATGGCCAAGTGTAGTAGCTCATCTAGGTCCTGGTAGGCTTGCCATTCCACCTTGCCAACTACTCGGGCATTAAGTCCTTAAAGGAACTGGGGCATGAGAGTTTTTTGTGAATCATCCACTTCTAGTCGGTTCTTCAAGGTTTCAAACTCTTCAAAATATTCTTCCACGGTTTTGGTTCCTTGGATAAGTCTCCTGAATCTCTTCTGGAGATCTCGATGGAAGTAGGAAGGAACATATCTCTTCCTTAGCTGGTAACTCATGTCTTCCCATGAGCTAATAGGCTGCAGCCTGTGCCTTCTTCTATCAGCTACATCTTGGTCCCACCATGCTAGAGCATTATCAGTGAGTTGAGATGCGGCTAGGGTCACCTTCCTTGCATCCGAGTATTGATAATACTAAAAAATATACTCCATTCTTCTTTCCCAGTCCAAGTAAGCCTTGAGATTGAGCATGCCTGCAAAGGTTGGTGGAGACAGTTTGAGACCTTTGCCTCCATGCCAAGGTGGCTCATCTCCCTCGTCTCGGCCTCGGTCCTGGCTTCTTTCTCGGCCTCGAGCTTGACCAGCCTGGTTGTGGGATGCGTTTTTCCCATTATACCTTTGGTCTGGGGCCGGTGGTGATCGGTTGTCATTGTTGTTGCTGGAACTGCTAGTGGTTGTCTCGGTCCGCAGATTTTGTTCCACCTGATCAAGGCGGTTTTGGATGTTTTGTAAGGTAGCCATCATTTAAGCCAATTGATTGGCGGTTATTACTTCACCCATGTGGTCCGGTTTGGTACCTGAAAAGAAATGAAAATGTATGAATGGGTTCTAACAAAAGATTATAAAAAGTAAATGAGATTGGACCGATAGTTTAGATGCAATTAACTTGGACTTCCCTTTTTTTTGTATGTATGCAAAAATGAAATGGTCAATGCAGCAAACAGATATGGAAACTATGGTTGTGTGCAAATGAGAATGGGTTGAATGAAACAATTCAAATTTGAGAAATGAGTTTAAAGAAAGTCAACAATATTTTTATGGTTTTTCTTAATTTAGATGCAATCAAATTTTCGAAGATGCAGCAAGTATTGAATGATATAATTTTTAATTTCTTAAAATCTAAATGAATGCAAACACAATCAACTTTTAAAATTAATGGACAGGGAATGAAACTATGCGTGTTTTTTTTTTTTTTTTGATGAACAATAAGAACAAAGAATGCAGAAATGAAGAACAACAAAGAAAACTTGATAAATGGATATGTAGAACCTGATTATGAGCCTTTTTAGGCTCTGATACCAGATGATGTGATCCTCAAAGCTGAGTTTCAAAAAGGATGGAAGATGGTGAACAAGGCTGGACTAAAGTCACTCTCCTTGGAAAACTCTGATGGGAATGGTTGAAGTGGTCAGATGGTGCCGGCTCGAAGGGACTAAGGTCACTCCTTTAAGATGGCTGATCGGATGAGAATGGTAAGATGGTGGATCGATGATCGCCACAAAGCCTGGTGATGAAGGCAATGATAAGACAAGTTACTTCAAAAGCAGAAATCACAAAAGCTTAAGGAAGAAACGATTTTAAGAGAAACTCGTAGAAGAAATTCTTGTTGTTTATTGATTGTGTGAAAAAATACAAGGCTGTGGGGGACTTTATATACTAGTCCAATCAGTTTGCCCTTCTACAGGTCTTTAAAGATATTACATTTATTCTAGCTAAATCAAAGGGATTGAAAATGGCTAACAATTGCCTTAGCTACTAAAATTCACCGATTGACAAAGAAATCAAAGAAAATCATACCAAAAACAATAAAGATTAGTCAAATAATTAAAATATGAAATCAGTATTACCTTAGCTGATTGGCGAGGATGGATGTAGACTGATTCTTGGTTTGGTGCGGTCTTCAGTCGTTAAAGAGAATGATGCTAAAGACGGTAAGTCCGTGACCTTCTCTTAGCATAGGTATTTCATGCACACTATTTGGTCCGACCCTGGTTTGATTCTCCCCTGAGTGGACTGGTTTGATTTAATTCTTGGTCTGCTTGGTTTGATCTTAGTCTTCAATTTGTCTGGTTTGATCTTGATCGGTAGAAATGTTGAGCTTGGTCAGCTGGTCGGTTATGTTGTCAACCTATTGCTCGGCAAGTAGAATCTCCACGGATTGATTGAAGCCATCTCTTATTCTTTAAGCTCCAGCTCTCATTAAAGGTGGCTCGTACACGGCTGGAACCGGCTTAAGTGACCTTGTTCTTAGGGTCACATCAGACAGTGACACTCCAGCTGGGTCAGCTGGATCAGCTCACGGCCAGCTCGGTCAGCTGGATCAGCTCACAGCTAGCTCAGTCAACTGGAGGGAGTGACCCGCAGCTGGATCTAGCTGGTGAACTAGTGAGCTAATGGTCGGGGAGTGACCGTTACCCCCCGGAGGTGAGCTGGTGCACCATGGAGGCGGTTATAGGCGTGAAGGGGCATGGTGAAAGGGTGCTTGGTCGAAGGGTCACCACCGAACCAAGGTAACCTTTCCCGAAGCATTGCGACTACTAATTATATGCCTGTTAGACAGGTCAGATCACACCTATAAATGATCCCTCGGCCGCACATAACATAAAGAGGTGCCATGAACGATTGTAAGCAGAAACCGCTGGATGCCTATTCGGGATTCCTTGTCTGTAAACGAATTTAAGGAAGAATGGTCGGATGATTCCAAGCGTGTGACGACGCATGTTGACAAGCGTACCATGAACAGAATTAACGACAATTAATTTCTATCTCGTGGCTGGTAAAGTCACGTGGTCGAACAGGCACGGCATGCGAACCATTACGACTGTTCGACGATTGACCCCTTTGGGTCAATATGCCATCACGGTTGGTAATGATTGGGCATGATGAACCGCTGCGAGTGTGTAAGCGTACCGTGGCAAGTGAACTCATGCCTCACGACCGGTAAAACCTCTTCTGTTGGAAAACATGGCCCGGTTGTTAACCGAAGCAGTGCCACAGTCGACCTAAGGTCGATACGTGTCAAGGAGTGCCACGGTCTATGGCCAATGGTTCCTCCAGTAAACGGCTAGTCCGTTTACACTAAGGCTTCCTAATGTTAGCTTAGTCATTGGGGATGGTTGGTTGAATGACTAAGTACCAATGGGAAGGTTTTAGGGAAAACCCTATGCTAAGTAATTAGGATTGGGAATGAGGAGCATATTCATGTTTAATATGGAATGGGATGTATTACTAACATGTTATGACTTTCAGGACACAAGAATGATCACGGGGAAAACCTGGCCTAGATGCACGGCCTGGCGGCCTAGAGAAGTGTGGTGTGTGTTAGGCGATCATGATAGATTAAGATCGGTCATGTAAAGTCTACAGGCAAACATTAACATGGTGTATCGAATCCTTATTATATCAATAAAGATCGCATGTTCTCCTTATATCTATCTCCTTTAGTTTCCGCATAAATGGTAGATAGGATAACCTCCTGGATTAGACTGTTAGGTTGTGGTTTGGGCCTTAGTCTCTAGGAGACTAAGGTGGAACAACCGTTTGGGTCATAGGACTCGGGTCGGGGTGTTTCGTGAGTGAAGACAAAACACAGAGAACAGTCATGTGGGGATTATAGGGTCGGTAAACGAGATTTTCGAGCCTCCAAAAAATAACACACTGGCCATCGAACAGGGGTGGGCCCACGGGCCCGAGAAAGCGGTCGTGGAATCCACTGGTATGGGCGGCTGGGGCATCATAAGTGGTATCAGAATTGGTTAACCATCCCAATTCTGACTTGGGAGGCGGTTTGGAACAAGTCTTAGTGTGGAACGAGAGTGTTGCACGCTGTGAGTTGGGTGGTTGTAATATATTGATTTCTGGTATATGGTGGTGCATGTGGAGAGGCTTAAAAGAATTGATTTGGCTACTTATGTTACCAAAGTGCACTTACCTTTTTGGTTACACATTCGGAGAGAACTCCAGGGCTAAGAGTGCTTGAGCTGGAGTAATTAAAGGATGGGTGACATATCGGGAAGTGATTCTCGGTATCGCATGAGTAAGGACAAAACAAGGATAATGGTCAAGTGGTTATTTCAGGGTTAGTAAAGAAGCCTTTCAAACAGGGGTGGGCCCACGGGCCGAGTGAGCGAGTGTGGAGCCCACTGGTAGGAGCGGTTGGGGCTATATAAATCTATCACCAATTTCAGCTCAAAGCTCAGTTCCATCGCAAACAAAGTAAGTGTCCTTGGGAAAAATTATAAGGATAAAGAACTTGTCACGAATTTAATCTGATGATTACCAAAAATATTTCTCATCTTACGAAGCATTGTTTAAGGCTGTTATGAATACAAATGAGATGAATTTTTCTCAACTAGTGGGTATCCTCAAAGCTGAGGAGATGGAAGCAACTGCAGGTTAATATAACATAGAAAAATGAATAGCTTTCGATGCATAAAAGGATATTGATAATTTCCAGTTGCTTCATGATAGCCTTAATCGAAAAGTTGAGAAGAATATCAGATTGCTGACACACAACTTCAAGAAGGCTTTCAAATTAATTGAGAAAAGTCAGGGGAATATTTCTAATTTGTACAAAGGCAATTAAAAGGATTGGCAAAAGCGTAGAAGACGTGATGTTCAATGTCGTATGTGTGATGGACTTGGACATTATAAGTATGATTGTCCTATCACTAAATGGAAGGAGCTCAAATGTGCGGAGTGAAAAGGCTATGGACACGCAAAGCTAGAATGTCTGAATCTCTTAAAGATAAAGACATATCACGGCTGAGTTTTTAGTGATACATAATCAGATGATGAGGTGCTTAATCTTGTAGCTCTTGTCAGTAAAGAAAGTGACACAGAATCTGAGTTAGACACTGATTTATATGATGATGGAGAAATAGATCCGAAGGTTGAATACTGTTAGCTTTATGACAACTAGGTAAAGTTGAGTAACAACAATCTAAAATTGCTATAGGACAAGGTACCATTGGAAGCTCATATCAATATAATGGAGATGGAAAAGCCTATGAGGGTGGAGTCTGATACGCTAACAAGTGTAAGGAAGGATAATGATGTGTTGCACAACTGTATACAAGTTCAACAGAACAAAGCACATGAATTGGAATTAAAGATGAGTAGGCTGACAGATATTTGGTCACAAAAAAAGGAGAAAATAGAAGTCTTGAGCATAATTTGAATGACAACCACAAGAAAATCAGGATGCTGAACTAGGGAACAAAGGATCTGGATCAACTTCTTAATATGGGACAGTCTGCTTAAGTGAATTGGGGTCTTGGTTACAAAGGACATTGTGACCCTAGCTCTACAAATCGTGACATCAATCAAAGTGAGCTTGAAAACTTTGTCCGTACCAAAGCCACATCTGAAGCAAAGTCCAGTAATGTTAAACAACATTCAAAGTGTATAACCTTAAGAAAATACAATCATTATGTTGGGGTGAGCATTCCTACACTTAAATGGGGATGTTATTTATGAGGTAGACATGGACACATTCGAAAATATTGTTATGATATGGTTAACAAAGTTAGACAAGAACGGTGTCAAAAGAAAAGTTACATTAAAACCTAAGCACATGACCTGTATCCCAACTTCAAGAGACTAAAACTGATCATGAGTTTGTGTTGTTCAAGGCTGAAGTTTTTCAAGGAGTACTCAGGTGTGAGAATGAAAAGAATGATATATGCAATGTATGCTGTCTAGAGTAAATTAAGAACATATATGCATAGATTGGTACTCGGGTTTGACATGTACATGCCCTGATGGACGCTCAAACAAGAGTGACAAAGTTCATTGTATGATTGGGAATTTTTACAGAGTTTTGTCACTCAAATAAGGAGAGATTAAAGAGTTTTTTATTCTAGGTTAAGGGGGGGTTTGAAACGATTGGTTGATGGGTGTGTGTGACATATATGTGAGTAGTAGTTAATGAGCTTGTGTTGCAAAACTCAGTGAAAAGGGGGAGATTGTTACCACCAAAGTTGTGTTGATAAACATCGAAGTATATGTGCAACATCAGATGAAAATTTAGAATATATGTGCAATATGAGTTAAAAGACGATACATGAAATTGTGCTTGCAAGGGAGAGTCTGACGTATCATATCATTAGTGGATGGATCTGAAAAGAGGAAATATGAAGAAGATTATGTGAAAAAAACAACATGGATTTGGAGATATCGAAAGATATGAAAAAAACGAAGATCTGGAGATATTGAAGATTTAGAAAGTCAAGGTCAAGGGTATTTAAGCGGTAACCCTGCATAATATTAGGGTCGACCATCAAGAGAGAAAAATGAGGAAGCTAGAGCGTAGCTAGGGTTCTTGCAGTGAGTGAATATAAGAGAGGTGTGCAATTGATGTTGTATGTGTAAGGTTGGGTAGATTAAGAATTGGTCAGTGTCGAATAATAGAAAATGAGGTCAAGTGATTCTAATTAAACAAGTTTTTAAATATTGTTTAAGTGATCTTATATAATAAAGTAAAATTCTCTTCTTTTAGAGTTCAGATGATGTGCTACATGTCTTTTTTTAATATTTATTTTTAATAATATTTTTTATTTTATTTTATTGGGCTACAAATCTGATTTTGCTATTGGGCAAGAATTGAATGTGCTACATGTCCATTTTTAAATATTTTTTTGTAGTACTGTTTTCCCATTTTCGTGGGCTAAAAATTGGATTTTGCTATTAGGCGCCTCTAATAAAATTAACTCATCAGTACATCTCTATATCATAAGAATCAACCAGAATTATAAGACAAATTATCTATTTTTATATATATATTTGATATCATATATGTAAATGCTTTTTTGAAAATTTTGTATTTATTTATTCTGTAATCCATTTGAGAATTTCAACAAAATCAAAATTGTAAACTATGTTTATACCATATTCTATTGTATTATTAAATTATTCGTTTTGCTCTTTTTGTGTTCATGATCTTAATATAATCCATATTTTTAAAACAAAATTGAATGTATTTATGTCATAATTTTGTAATAAAAAAATACAAATGTATTTGTTTTTTATTATGATTTTTAAAAGTATAATCAGTCATTAATATTACTTCTAATACAATTTTTCTTATTTTGAGCATCTTAAATTGAAAAATATAGTCAAAGGACAAAATATTTTTTAAATACCTGCGTTTAATAGTGTTTTTTTCATTTTATTGGGCTACAAATCTGATTTTGCTGTTGGGCAATAATTGGATGTGTTACATGTCCATTTTAAAATATTTGTTTTTAATACTGTTTTCCTATTTTCTTTGGCTACAAATTTGATTTTGCTATTGGGAAAAAATATTATGCCTATAATCTATTATATAATTAGGGAGTTCTCTCTCCATTTTGGCTATCCACATCAGCACACAATTTTTTGATGTGTCATTTAGTTTCATTTTTTCAAAAAAGAACAATAGATAAAAAATAATCTAATTCATTAAACACATTCTATACATAAGTGTCCATTTGTATATGTGTATAAAAAACTTCAATATAATTAATATGTTTTTAGATAATGCTACCAATTAATTAGTTAGAAATAGATTTTAAAAAAATAATAATTTACTTAAAAAATAAATAAACAGATCATAATCTATTAATGCTCTACCCACCGCAATTTAACCTCTTAAAACTCACCATTTAAGTTCGCCAACTCTTTTTTTCCAAATTTCAAACCCTTGTATATGTGCATAGTAGGTGATTCTTGTATACATAGAGTCTGGGTTTCTTTGGTGGTGGTCAGCCTCACAGTTTTTGACACTCAACGAAGCTAAAAACCAGATTTAGGTAATTCAAATATGATTTTCTGGGTTTTTCCATCTGTTTCGCGGAAGTAGACTTCAGTTAAAGTCTACTAGTTGAAGTCTACTAGTCAAAGCATAGGTTAGTTTTGTATTTGACTATTTTGGCTCGTAGACTTCATTTAAAGTCTACAATTTTGCTATGGTAAGAAAAATAGTAGAGGACACATCTAACTCGTAGTGGAAAGGTTAGTTTTGCATTTGACCAAGAGGAGGGCTTTTTGAAGAAGTCTACTCGAGAAGTCTACGTTAAACCGAAATTAATATTTCATTTGACCAGATTTTGACTTTTGTAGTAGACTTCGGGTGAAGTCTACTGAGGTTACTTTTGGGGTTAACGAAAACATCGAAACATTGACCAATAATATCATTTAAATAGTATACTTCACTCGAAGTCTACTACTTATTAAAAAATCAGTATACTTTGTGTGAAGTCTACTATTTAACTAAATCATAATTTTGGTCAACGCCAGAACTAAGCGAGTAGACTTTACTAAACGTCTACTGGGGCAAGCCTACTAAGATATTTGAATTGCAAAACTAACCCGAGAGAAGTCTACTTAAAATAGTAGACTTCTATCTACTAGTGTTATGAAGTCTACGTCGGAAAGTCAAAGTTTGGTCAATTGCAGAAGTGAGCCATTTTTCTGAGAGTAGACGTCGGGTGAAGTCTGCTTCGTTAATTGGCAATTGCAAAAATAACCCAGGAGAGTAAACTTCATATGAAGTCTACGCGGATGACTTTATATAGAAGTCTACTACGTAGGATTTTATTAAAGTTGTAATATAATATATTTATAACGAATTTTTAAGATTTTCTTGTTCATGCGTTGGTTTTAGCCAACCTACTTACTTGTGTGTGAGTTTGACATGTTTATTTAATATATGCATTTTTGAATCAGTTTTCATGTTTCATTTTGCAGCTAACTCACTAGTTGTAGACTTCATCTAAAGTCTACTACGTAGGATTTTATTAAAGTTGTAATTATAGCATATTTATAACGAAATTTTTAAGAGTTTCTTGTTTATGTGTTGGTTTTAGCCAACCTACTTGCTTGTGTGGGAGTTTAACATGTTTATTTGTTATATGCATTTCTGAATCAGTTTTCATGTTTCATTTTGCAGCTAGCTCACTAGTAGTAGACTTCAGACGAAGTCTACACGGATGACTTCATATAGAAGTCTACTACATAGGATTTTATTAAAGTTGTAATTAAAGTATATTTATACCGAATTTTTAAGATTTTATTGTCACACATTGGTTTTAGTCAACCTACTTCCTTGTGTGTGAGTTTGACATATTTATTTGTTATATACACTTCTGAATCAGTTTTCATGTTTCATTTTACAGCTAACTCACTAGTAGTAGACTTCAGACGAAGTCTACGCGGATGACTTTATATAAAAGTCTACTATGTAGGGTTTTATTAAAGTTGTAATTATAGCATATTTATAACGAATTTTTAAGATTTTCTTGTTCATGCTTTGATTTTAGCCAACATACTTGCTTGTGTGTGAGTTTGACATGTTAATTTGTAATATGCATGGCTGAATCAGTTTTCTTGTTTCATTTTGCAGCTAACTCACTAGTAGTAGACTTCAGTATGAAGTCTATTGAATTTCGTTTCCCGCCTATTTAATTTTGTTTCCCGCCTATTTAATTTTTCTTCCCGCTTTTAATAATTTGAATTTCAGACTTCATTGTGAAGTCTACTCTGCTGACTTCATATAGAAGTCTACTACCGTATGATTTTTTTCAAAGTTGTAATTGTAGCATATTTAGAATGAATTTTTAAGATTTTCATATTCATGTGTTAATTTTGGCCAACCTACTTGCTTGTGTGTGAGTTTGACATGTTTATTTGTAATATGAATGGCTGAATCAGTTTTCTTATTTCATTTTGCAGTTAACTCACTATTAGTAGACTTCAAAATTAAGTCTATTTAATTTCGTTTTCCGCCTATTTAATTTCGTTTCCCGCTTATTTAATTTTGTTTTCCACCTATTTAATTTTTCTTTCCACCTTTAATAATTTAAATTTCAGACTTCACTGTGAAGTCTACTCTGTTGATTTCACTATGAAGTCTACTCTGCTGACTTCATATATAAGTTTACTACTGTAAGATTTTATCAAACTTGTAATTGTAGTATATTTAGAATGAATTTTTAAAATTTTCTTGTTCATGCGTTAGCTTTTAGCCAACCTACTTGCTTGTGTGTGAGTTTGTGGTTAACAAAAAAAATACGATGACAAGAAAATAATCTCAGAAACACACATGACCATATGCATTGTTCGAGTTTTACAAACTGATCTCAGATAAAAACACAATATATTTCTAATTAAACAAATTCAACATAGGAGAAGTATCATCTTCATCCATGAGAAAAGCCCAAAGTTGCATAACCATCATTCAGCTTTGTATGGGATTTTGTTGGCACCAATGATAATCTTGTATATGTAGGTAAAACTAAGTCATAAGAGCACTGCAATACAAATAGAATTGTATCTAGTGTTAAAAGTCAAATCAAAATACAAAGATATGGATGCAAATAAAGATAAACAGAATTTGACAAAAGGAAATGAGATTAAAAAAAAAAAGGAGGAAGATGATGACCTGTTTCCAGCAACCGAACAGTGAACAAGTAACGCTGTCCCATGACTAGTGTGAGAGCAGCTGAGATGATGTGAATGAAGACAGATGTTGTTGAACTTTCTTGTAATGTCCTACTTGGAATCGATGGTTTCAGCTTCTTTATCTCTTCTTGAGGTTTGTAGAAAAAGAAAAAAAAAAGAAACTCAGATCTTTCTTTCTGAAAATATAAATAAAAACAGAGAGAGAGGGGTTAAACTTTATAAACTTTGAAATTGATGGATGTAACAAATCAATCTTCTTCTTCGCACAGCCTTCTTGTTGTTGCCGGTGCCATCTTGATTCTGTCACAAATTCGCACTTGGCCGCCGTCCTCTCTGAGCCACAACACAGATCTACGCTGGTTTCTTGCCACGAAAAAAAAAATGGATTAGAAGAGATTGACAAATTTTTTCAAAAAAAAAAAAGATAAATAAAAATGGATAAAGAAGAAAACTGGAGAGGCAGCTATGGTAATGTGGAAGAGGAAGGGAGAAAGAAAAAAAAAGGTGGAGCCTCGTTTTAAACCTAGGGTTGTGAAAAATAATTAAATTAATTTTAATAATTTCTTAAAAATTATGGTTTCCGTCTATTTAATTTCGTTTCCCGCCTATTTAATTTTGTTTCCCGCTTTAATAATTTGAATTTCAGGCTTCACACGAAGTCTACTAATTTGAAGTGACACAAACTTCATGAAGAAGTCTTCCTCACCCTAAACCTCAAATGAACAGTACACCCCTAACCCCTAAATTGACAAGTTACATAAAATCTAACATTAAACACTTTACTCATTATTATATTCTTAATTTTGTTTTTTAAATGAACTTAAATGTAATATTAAACTCTGATTTATATAGATTTTTTATACCAAAATCATAACCTTACTATCTATCCCTATCAAACACTATACTTCAACCTTACATGTATTTGGTTTCTACCCTCATTTATCTTTGTTCGCTTAAATTAACTGATTATTATGAAATTTTATTTTATATAGGTGACAATTACCTATGTGTTATTTATGTATACAATTTTTTTTATCAAATTAATTTTTATAAATTTTATAATTAAAATCTAAAATTTAATCACAAAGTAGACTTCATATAAAAGTTATGACGTCTACTATTATACATTTACATGATATGGAAAATTTGTTGGTTTAAAATGACTGATTTTTATGTAATTTTATTTTAAATAGGTGACCATTACCGATTTGTTATTTATGTATACAATTTTTTTATAATTTTTATAATTAAAAATTAAGATTTAATCACTAAGTAGACTTCATATAGAAGTTATGAAGTCTACTATTATATTTTTACATGATATGAAAATTTTGTTGGTTTAAAATGACTGATTTTTATGTAATTTTATTTTATATAGGTGACCATTTTCTATTTGTTATTTATGTCTACAAATTTTTTATCAAATTATTTTTTATAATTTTGTAATTAAAATTTAAGATCTAATCACGGAGTAAACTTCATATACAAGTCTACGTCTAACAAGTAGACTTCATATAGAAGTCTATGTCTAACCAGAAGACTTCGTGAGTAGAATTTTCAGGGTTATAATGGTCATTTTTCCTTTGGTTTTTTTTGTTTGGTTGTTAGGGAGAATCTGGCACTTTCACTATCCTTACGAGTTACTTTTGTCAAATGTCCAATAAGGGGTCTAAATTTACATTCAAAACCAAATAATTCGTTAAAATCAGCAATTCCCCCTAAAAGTTGAGGCTATATGTCATTGAGAGTGTCCACCTATGATTTAATTTTAAAATAACCAACAATATTATTCCACATTAACATTTAAATTCAATAATTTTCTAAATTTTATAATTGTATTGTTAATAGAAAAATACATAAGATAAGGAATTTATCTATAAATTTATATTAAACAAAAATCCACTTAATATTAGACTAGGAAACTTTATAATTTTAAAAAATAAGATTAGAAAATTATCTATAAATTTCTATTAAACCAAAAAAATCAACTTAATATTAGATTAGGAAACTTTTTAATTTAAAATAATTATCTCATTTATATAATTAACTATATATAACCTATAATATATATTGGTGACAAAAAAACATTTGAATAAATTTAATTAAAAAATAACATATAAAAATATTAAAAACAAATAGAGAAGATAAGAAATATATCTATATATTTATATTAATAAAAATGACTTAATATTATATGAGAACAAATTCTTAATTTAAGATATTTGTCTCAGTTATATAATTCACCATATGCAACTTAGAATAAGTATTGGTGATAAAAAAATGTAGATCAAAAGTAATCTATTAATATATAAAAGTTGAGAATATAGGCCATTGAAAGAGTCATATGTCCACCTATGAATTAAATTTTAAAACAACCAATAATATCATTCCACATCAATATTTAAATTCAGAAATTTTCTAAATTTTATAATTATATTGTTAATTGAAAAATACATAAGATAAGGAAATTATCTATAAATTTATACAAAACAAAAATCAACTTAACTATTAGATTAGAAAACTTTCAAATTTTAAATAATTATCTCATTTGTATAATAAACTATATATAACCTATAATATATATTGGTGACAATAAAAAAAACTTTGAATAAATTTAATAAAAAACTAATATAAACATATTAAAAACAAATAGAGAAGGTAATAAATATATCAATAAATTTCTATTAATAAAAATGGACTTAATATCATATGAGAAAAAAATCCTAATTTAACATAATTGTCTCAATTATATAATTCACCATATATAACTGAGAATAAGTATTGGTTATCCAAAAATGTAAATCAAATATAATAATAAAAAATTATGTATGTGATTATTTCTTAGTTAAAGATAATGGTTTTAATTAAATATCACATCAATAAGATTGATATTATAGACTTTTTTTAGCTTATTACATTAACACTCGTCTCATCCTCACTCGAGAACGGCGTGCCACTAAACACATCTTATAACTCAAATACTCCAATTTAATATATACAACTTGATTTTCTGGAAATCATTAAATACATTTATAAATGAAATATCTTGAATAAATCATAAAATCCATGTCTAAAAACAAAATACGAAGAAAACGTGAAAATCCAAAAATAGCACCCGATCCGGTAGACATCTACTACTCATCAGTTTCACCTGAAAAACGAAGGAAAAAAAGGGTGAGTAACAGGTGAGTCACTTAGTGAGGTTGGGGATGATCAAAATCTCAGGAGACCTTCTGTACAAGGAGGAAGGTCTCAACTAACCTCCTTAAATCTCACATAACCCTCTTAATACGAAATACTCATATTGCCCTTAATGAAACTGATTGAATTAAAAAAAAAATATTCAATTCACTCTCTCTCTCTCACTCTCCCCCACACACATTTACCCCAACCACCAAAAATCATTTTTTTCTCTTTTCTTCTTCTTCCTCTTCCTTGTTCATTGTTCCTTCTTCTTTGTCTTTCATTTTTCTTCATTTCTCTTCTCCACATTAAAACAGATTGAAGACAAATGTTTTTTCTTCTTCATTCTTCTCTCTCTATGGAGTGCTCTCTCTCTCTCCCCCCCTCTCTCTCTTGTTGTATCTCTCTCTGTCTCGATTAATGTGATTTTTGTGGTACAACTGGTACAACTGGTACAACTTGGCCAAGTACAACTGGTACGACTTAGTCAAGTACAACTCTATTGGAGTACAACTAGTACAACTGGTACAACTTGTAATTACAAAATCGTTAAAAATACATTTATATTTATATTCATAAGCTAAATCTGCCATGAAAACATTTATATTTATATTTACAAATGTATATTATCGGACCGAAGACAAATTTCATGATGTGATTTGATGAAGATGTCATCTTTCCATAATCTACCTTATACTTTTAAGGTTACTTTTACAATCTTAACCACATTAACTTGAAAAACAAACTAGCAAAGTATTTTCACACATGTAATTTTATAGGAACATGTAAAATGTTGTTTATATACTTAATGGCGCAAGTACAACTGAAAAAATTCCATTTAGAGAATAGTACAACCAATTACAAGTTTTTACTGCCAAAGTAAAACTCTGTACAATTATAGTACAACTACTTCATCGGGGTACAACTAAGTGTTACAAATTCAATTTTTTAAACCACGTTTTTAATGTTTTACACGATGTTGGTGCACATGTTTTTTATTAAATTTTCTAGTTGTACGACTAGTACAACTGGTACAACTGGTAGAACTGGTACAACTTGGTCAAGTACAACTGGTACGACTTGGTCAAGTACAACTGGTACAACTGGTAGAACTTGTACAACTTGGTCAAGTACAACTGGTACGACAAGCACAACTCTATTGGAGTACAACTAGTACAACTGGTACAACTTGTAATTACAAAACCATTAAAAATAAATTTATATTTATATTCATATGCTAAATATGTCATGAAAGCATTTATATTTATATTTACACATCTATATTATCGGAGTGAAGACAAATTTCATGATGTGGTTTGATGAAAATATCATCTTTCCATAATCTACCTTATACTTTTAAGGTTACTTTTACAATCTTAACCACATTAACTTGAAAAACAAACTAGCAAAGTATTTTCACACATGTAATTCTATAAAAACATGTAAAATGTTGTTTATATACTTAATTGCGCAAGTACAACTGAAAAAATTCCATTTAGATAATAGTACCACCAATTATAAGTTTTTACTGCCAAAGTAAAACTATGTACAATTATAGTACAACTACTTCCTCGGGGTACAACTAAGTGTTACAAATTTAATTTTTTAAACCACGTTTTTAATGTTTTACACGATGTCGGTGCACGTGTTTTTTATTAAAATTTTCTATTTGTACGACTAATACACTAATACGATTGGTACAACTGGTACAACTTGGTCAAGTACAACTGGTACGACTTGGTCAAGTACAACTGATACAACAAGTACAACTCTATTGGAGTACAACTAAAACAACTGGTACAACTTGTAATTACAAAACCGTTAAAAATACATTTATATTTATATTCTTATGTTAAATATGCCATGAAAACATTTATATTTATATTTACAAATCTATATTATCGGACTGACGAGAAATTTCATGATGTGGTTTGATGAAAATGTCATCTTTCCATAATCTACCTTATACTTTTAAGGTTACTTTTACAATATTAACCACATTAACTTGAAAAACAAACTAACAAAGTATTTTCATTTAGAGAATAGTATCACCAATTACAAGTTTTTACTGCCAAAGTACAACTCTGTACAATTATATTACAACTACTTCCTCGGGGTACAACTAAGTGTTACAAATTCAATTTTTTAAACCACGTTTTTAATGTTTTACACGATGTCGGTGCACGTGTTTTTTATTAAAATTTTCTAGTTGTACGACTAGTACAACTGATACAACTGGTACAATTGGTACAACTGGTAGAATTGGTACAACTGATAGAACTGGTACAACTGCTACAATTGGTAGAACTTGGCCAAGTACAACTGGTACGACTTGGTCAAGTACAACTGGTACGACAAGTACAACTCTATTGGAATACAACTCTATTGGAGTACAACTGGTACAACTTGTAATTACAAAACCGTTAAAAATATATTTATATTCATATGCTAAATATGTCATGAAAACATTTATATTTATATTTATATTTACACATCTATATTATCGGAGTGAATACAAATTTCATGATGTGGTTTGATGGAGATGCCATATTTCCATAATCTACCTTATACTTTTAAGGTTACTTTTACAATCTTAACCATATTAACTTGAAAAATAAACTAGCAAAGTATTTTCACACATGTAATTTTATAGGAACATGTAAAATGTTGTTTATTTACTTAATTGCACAAGTACAACTGAAAAAATTCCATTTAGAGAATAGTACCACCAATTACAAGGTTTTACTGCCAAAGTACAACTCTGTACAATTATAGTACAACTACTTCCTCTGGGTAAAACTAAGTGTTACAACTGCCTTATCTTCAGCCTCCATAACGGCCTTCTCTTCAGCAGACATCTCCTTGGCAGCCATGGCTACTTCCTCTGCAGCTTCCTCCTCTTCGGCAGCAGACTTTTCCTCCGCGGCTGCCTCCCATTCGGCAGCAGACTTTTCCTCTGCGGCTGCCTCCATAACCCTTACGGTCGATTTAATTCGACCGAATTTTTAACATTTGATTTTATGGTCCAAGTTTCGGGTCTTAGTTAGGTTTGAAGACGTTACACTCTCCCTCTTACCTTTGTCGCTAAGAAGTAGAGTACAACCATCTTTAGCCGATTAAATGAAAGATATAATAGAGATTTCCATCTCTTTTTCATTAAAACAAAAATATAAAATATAAGCAAAACGTAAGAGGGTTATTTGAATTTGATCCATGATTATGTAATGTTTAGACAATCTACCTTATACTTATAATGTTAGTTTCAAAATCTTAACCACACTAATATGGAAAACACACTAACAAAGTATTCTTACACATCTTATGGTATGAGAATATGTTAATTGTAGATTATACTGTCAAAGTACAACTCTTTTTAAAAAAGTACAACTAAAAACTTAGTACAATTATGTGTTAAATAAATTAATTTTTATTGGCATGCAATAACTTTCTGGCGCACATTTTTAATGTTTACGAGGATGTTAACACACGTTTTTAATTAAAATTTATAAGTCATACCAGTTGTGCTAGTTTTAGTATTTACAAGTAATACACACGTCTGGTACAACTAGTATACCTAGTACAACTAAGTTTTTGTACAACTAGTAAAACTAGTACGACTGGTAAAACTAGTACGACTAGTATGACTAAATATCGATGAGAGAACAATTATTTTTTCGTTTGGGTTTGAGTTGGGTTTGAGCCGGATTTAAATTTAGGTCTGGGTCCATTAAATTTAGGTTAAATGAAGGCTAAAATAGGGATTTCCACCTCTTTTTCATTAAAACAAAAATGAAAAAGAAAAAGCAAAAGCAAAAGATGATGAGGTTATTTCAGAATTGTTTCCTCACTTGAGGGTTATATCTGATTTTGATCCGGTTGGGGATGCTAATCACAGAAAACGTAGTTCCGATCATAGTACTCCATAAACGGTAAAAAGACTACACATGAGCAACCACGACACCTAAAGTACCCAAACAACAAACAACGATTCTATTGACGACTCCTGTGACCGCCGGCACCCCCCCCCCCCCCCCCCCGAAAAAGACAATATGGAATAAATGAAATATCTCGAATAAATCATAAAATCCATGTCTAAAAACAAAATACGAAGAAAACGTGAAAATCCAAAAATAGCACCCCTAGACGTCTACTACTCATCAGTCTCACCTGAAAAAGGAAGGAAAAAAAGGGTGAGTAACAGGTGAGTCACTTAGTGAGGTTGGGGATGCTAATCACAGAAAACACAGTTCCGATCATAGCACTCCAAAAACGGTAAAAAGAATAAGTGTCCGGAGACGATTTATCAATCTCTAATGGCACTGGACAACAGATCGACTGAGCTGCCAGCACCACTACGCACACAACACGTGACGCAAGTACAGAAGTCCGTCTCTGTACCCCTACAATCCTATCGCCTACAGTTCAACTAACTATATAAATAAACATGTTTAAAAGAACAATTAACATTTTAGTGCACATACAATGGATATATTTAGTACCTGATTCCATCTAAGATGTCCTAAACGGAAGTACAAAATTCTGCGGAAGCCCTCACCTTAGCAAATACGGAGGTTAACTGCGGCTTCTAAACCTCGGATGCTCAAATGGATGCAAAATCTGAAATCAGCACGAAAAATCAAGTCATAATGGCCTTTGAACGGCAAAAAACATTTAACTGGGTCAAACCGGTCAATGGTAAAACCAGTCAGAGTCAACGGTTAGACCGGTCAACAGTCAAACCGGACTCAAACCAAACCAAACCGGACTCAGAACCAAACCAGACCTAAACCGGACCAAAACCATTTAACCCGACGACCCGAACCGAACCGGGTCCAAACCCGCCCTGACCCGATCCGATCCGACCGAGTTGACTCATTGAGTCACCGAGTTAACTCAGTGAGTCGGCAGCGAGTCACCGGCGGCGAAGAGACGGCAGAGAGGCTTACCAGACAGATCACCGGCGGCGACGGCGGTGGTGCATGGGAGTCACGCGCGGAGGAGGCGGTGGCTGATGGTGGCACATGGGCGACACGCGCGGACCTTCTGAGGGCGCGTGCGGCGGAGCTCGCGACGGCGGTTGATGGTGTGGGCTCGTCTCGACATGCTGAATCCGATGGTGGCCTTAAATTCATGAAATATGAAGCGGTTAGAGAGTTATGACCAATTTAGTAAATGTCCTTGCGGAAATCAATCGGAAAATGATTCCCGGAGTTACCTTCGACACGGATCGGGGAAAGGCTGGATGATCTACGAGGCTGCTGAGTTAAATCGACGATCACACTGTCTGACGGCTCAGTTTCTGCAGAGTTTCGATGCTATTAGGTTTTGAAGAAAAAAATAAAAGAGGTAATGAGGCTATTTGTACTGAACTCACCTAGGGTTTGCCTTATTGCTAATGGACCTTGTTGGGTCTGCGACATTGGGTCGTTACAATTCTCCCCCACTAAAAAGGCATTCGTCCCCGAATTCAAATCCTGACCTGCCTACTCGATCACATCATTAAAAAGTCTGGGGTAGTATAACTTCATCTGAGAGTCTGACTCCCATGTCTTCCTAATCCTGATGCTCATGAATTGCCACTTGTTGACTAAGCGCGGACAAATCCTTACTGATATCACTAGGTGGCTGCTGAAAAATGAGCTCTGGCTCCCGAACAACTTTCCTTAGAACTGACACATGAAACACGTCGTGTAAATTGGACAACTCTTCTGATAATGCCAGACGATACACTACTGTCCCAATCCGCTCAATGATAGGATATGGTCTCATATATCTCGGCTTAAGCTTCTTCAGCTTCTGGGTCTTAGAGGCTCTTCCCTGAAATGTACTCATCTTGAGATATACTAAGTCGCCCACCTTAAACTATAAATCTCTTATGCACTTATCTGCATAACTCTTCTGACGGTCATGGGCTTCCTTAAGCCGTCTCTTGAGCATTTCCACTTGCTCAACTGCCTCTCTAACCATTGATGGTTTTATGCCTCGGCGCTCTCCCACTTCTGTCCAACAAAGTGGTGTATGACACGGCTACCATAAAAAGCCTAATGATACAGTGTCATTTTAATACTCAAATGATAACTATTGTTGTAGGTGAACTATGCCAATGGTAAGTATCGAACGCAACTCCCCTCCCATTCCAAAACATAAGCCCTTAGCATGTCCTCCAATGTCTAAATAGTCCTCTCTGACTGACCATATTTCTGCGGATGATAAGCTGTACTCATATAAACTTTAGTCCCCAATGCCTTCTGAAAGGCTAGCCAAAAAGTAGAAGTGAACTTCGTGTCACGATCTGACACTATACTGACTGACACTTCATAAGACCTCACAATCTATGTGATATACTTACGCGCTAACTGATCTACTCCACCGATTTTCTTAATCACCAAGAAATGAGCTGACTTGGTGAGTCGATCCACAATAACCCAGATGGCATTCTTCCCGCCAACTGCTGTCGGTAATCATGTGATGAAGTCCATAATCACCATGTCCTATTTCCACTCTGGTAGTGGCAGATTCTGCAACAATCCACTCGATACTTGATGTTCTGCCTTAACCATCTGACATGTCTGACAACACGATACAAATGTAGCCACATCTCTGTTCATACCAGTCCAAATATAATATCACTTAAGATCCCAGTACATCTTGGTATTTCCTGGGTGAATGGAGAAACGCAAGTGATGTTCTTGCTGCAAGATCTCTTTCCTTAACTGCTCATCATCTGGCACACACACTCGGTTTCTGTACAGAAACATCCCATTTGCGGCAGTGTTGTAACCACAAATCTTCTTTTCGAGCTGCTTACACAAAGCATCATCCCTATATTGGGCATGTTGTATCCTCCACAGTAGATCTGCCTGATCCAATGCCTCAAGACCAACTGTCTCATCTTTCGAGGTAACTGCACATAATCTGAGACTATCAAGTATCCCGATCAACTCTTGAACCTCTTTGGTCCCTGATACATCATTCATGCGCGTACTCAAAGCATCTGCCACCAGATTTACTTTTCCAGGGTGGTGAGTGATCTCCAGATTGTAATCTGCCAACAACTCGATTCATCGGCGCTGTCTCAAATTCAACTCTGCCTGAGAGAAGATGTACTTCAGACTCCGTTGATTCGTGAGAACCTGAACCCACTCCCCATAAAGATAAGCTCTCCAAATCTTAAGGGCAAAAACCACAGCTGCAAACTCCAGGTCATGAGTGGGGTAATTAGCCTCGTGAGGCCTCAATTGACGTGATGCATATCCAATGACTTATCCATCCTGCATCAGAACACACCCCAAATCATATCCATACGCATCAGTGTACATTGCATATGGTAATCCTGGCCGCGGAAGTACCAATACTGGCATCTTCGTCAAAAGCCTCTTCAGCTTGGTGAAACTCTAAGAACAAGCGTCTGTCCACTCAAATTTTACGTCTTTGCCTGTCAACTGTGTTATCGGCTTAGCTGTACTGGTAAACCCATTGACGAACTTCCTGTAATATCCTGCTAAACCCAAGAAACTGTGAATCTCAGTAGCATTCTTAGGCGTGGGTCACTCGGTAATGAATGTGATCTTCTCTGGATCTACCTCAACTCCTGCTTCTGAAACCACGTGACCCAAAAATTAAATCCGCCTCTGCCAAAATCTGCACTTACTCAGCTTGGAAAATAACTGATGCTCTCTGAGCTTCTCCAGCACCATCCTCAAATGCTCTGCATGCTCATCTCTACTCCGAGAATAAATCAAGATGTCGTCAATGAAGATAATCACATACTGGTCTAAGTACTCACGAAACACATCATTCACAAGCTTCACAGATGCTTCTGGTGCATTCGTCAACCCGAACGGCATCAGAACAAATTCATAGTGCCCATAATGTGTCTGAAAAGCTGTCATTCGCACATCCTCCTTAGCTATTGCAATCTGATGATACACTGATGCCAAATCGATCTTAGAAAACCATGAAGCTCCTTGCAACAGATCCAACAACTCGTAAATCCGTGGCAATGGATACTTATTCTTGATAGTCACCTTATTCAAGCCTCGATACTCAATGCAAAGTCTGAAACTCCCAATTTTTCTTAACAAACAATACTGGAGTTCCCCAAGGTGAACTGCTCGGCCTAATAAATCCCTTATCAGTCAATTCCTCTAATTTCTTTTTCAGCTCAGCCATTTCAGCTGGAGCTAAGCGATACGGTGCTCGGGAAACTGGAGTCGTCCCTGGTTCCAACTCAAAAGTAAGGGAGTCTCCTCTAGCTGGTGGTGGTCATGTCAAAGGCTCAAAAACATCCTCATACTCTGCAGCAATGGGTATATCTCGCAACTTGCACTTTTCATATTTCGGGACCATAACTATTATATCTAAGAACCCCTCAGCTCCTCTCTCCAATAACTCATATGCAAGCAACATGGTAATGATGGAAACTCTAATGTTTGACTAAATACACTGGAAGGTGATCCTCCCCTCTGCCCTCGGAATATGAACTCTTTCCTTCTAGAAATCTAATATCACACGTGTCTTGATAACCAATCCATCCCCAGAATTATGTCATAGTGGTTTATCTCCATCTGTGATAAATACCCGCTGAACTCCTCTGAGTATGACTGACACCTCTCGATGAACACATGTAGCTCCCAACTTTTCTGTGTTGGCTGTCTGAATCCGCTTGATCTTTGGCTCAAACACACCCTGAACAGACCAACGCTTGGCCAAATTCGGACTTATGAAGCTATGTGTAGCTCCTGAATCGAATAAGGTGTAAGCTGCATCACCTCCAACCAAAACCAAGCATACACAAACATACTATCTAAACGAAAATTTCTCCACAACGACAAAATACTCATAAAGAAAACAAAAAGGAATCTAGACAAAACACGCGTACCTGCTATCGGCTCGCCTCCCTCATGGTCTCCCACAGCAAACACACGCAGATCAATTTATTGACGCTTGGCTGGAGGGGGAAGCAATGCCTGCACTTTCTTTGGGCTATCCCTGGAAATGTGACCCGGCTGGTTACAACTGAAGCAGACTTTCGGTGCAACTGCTGGTGCTGCTGGTGCTGCAATCTGCCTGATAATTGGCGCATTCGCTGGTGTAACCCGACATGTCCTTGAAAGATGTCATATTTGTCCACAGGAATAACACTTAGGGCACTCCCCGCTGTGATGATGTCGGCAGCGTGAACAAAATGGTAGCCCTGACTGATCTGTCGTCCTCCTTTGTGTCTCTTGGGGATTCCCAGGCTTGGGCTGAGTCAACTTAAGGAGTTTCTGCTCATCGGCTATTCTTGCATCCTAAATAGCAGCCTTCTCGACCAGATCGATCAGGCTGGTGTAGTCTCGCACACCACAGCGATTGTGAATATCCACTCGCAAGACCTTTCAGGAACCTCCTAATCAAGTCCTTCTCGTATAAGATACCCCCATCAAATCTACGCAGACGACTAAATTCTCGCTCATACTCCCTGACACTCATAGTGCCCTGAGAAATGTGTTCAAAGACATTTGCATTCGTGTGTCTGACTTCTCGAATAAAGAACTTCCTGTCAAACTCCCTCTGAAAATGCTCGAATGTCAGTACATACCAGCCGTGACTACCCTCAACAACTCCATCCCACCAGTGTAGAGCATCATCTCGCAGATACTGAGTAGCCAAGTCCAACTGGAACTCTTCCAAACACCTCATACGATCTAGGTTGCGGTTCATCATCCTCCTCCAACTGTTGCCGTTCACCATCCTCCTCCAACTGTTGCAGCAGCAACATCCACAGCTCCAGTGAATTGATCCAAACTCATCTCCCGCATCTGTTTCATCAACTCCCAATATGTGGATCCCTCTCTGACTCTGGCCGGCGGAGGTGGTGGCAGAAGCTTGACACCCTAGGCCTTACCCGCTGGTGTCGGCGGTGGTGCATGTGGAGTGGTGGCAGCTGCTTGCTCAGCCTGAAGAGCGAACTGGCGAGCAATCTCCTGAGCGGCGAGCAATCTCCTGAGCGGCTATCTGAGCAGCCTCCTGCGCAGCTACTCGAGCAGTCTCCTGGGCAATGCACTGCACTGCCTCCTAAGCAGCTTGTCTGGCTGCCTCCTGTGAAATCTGCCAAACTGCATCCTCATTGAGCTGCTGGACGACGGTCTGATTAACATCAACCTGATTGCCTGCAGCATGGCTATTCTGCTCTGTTTCTTCATGATTATTGGCCCTAACATGGGGGGTGACCTCTCTTCGGTGGCATCTGAAACAATGAAAAAGGAATTGATTAAACTTCTACTGGAACTGAGTTTACGAATAATAGATTAGTACCAGACATAATGGGTGACTCGACATGATGAATCCGATGGTGGTCTTAGATTCAGGAAATACAAAGCGGTTAGAGAGTTATGACCAATTTAGTAAACGACCTTACAAAAATCAATAGGAAAACGATTCCTGAAGTTACCTTTGACAAGGATCGGGGAAGGGCAGGAAGATCTAGGAGACTGTTGAGGCAAATCGACGATCACACTGTCTGACGGTTCAGTTTGTGTAGAGTTTCGACGATATAAGGTTTTGAAGAAAGAAATAAAATAGACAAGGAGGCTATTTATACTGAACTCACCTAGGATTTGTCCTAGTGCTAATGGGCCTTGGTGGGCCTGCTACATTGCGTTGTTACATAAATTTTATGCTAATAAAATTGAAATTAGAAACTTTTAAAATTGTATGCATTAGCTTTTAAATGACCAATTAAATATTCCAAATTATCATCTTAAGTTTTTTGTATACTTTTTTTAGTTATTAGAAAAAAATTTAAAATTCTGAAACAATATTATAAACATGAGAAATTAGGTCCAATGACACTATATTGGGCATAAATTAAGTCAATAGACATAATAAACATATGGCTATGATATTGACTATATTATATGTATAAATGACAAAAATATCCCTATGTATGTTTCACCAGAAAGAAAACATATAGGTGTGGAGATTTTTTTTTCTTTCTTTTCTATGCTTACTTTTTTTTTTACTTTTTTCATCCCATCTCATTTTGTTTGATCTATGTTTCTTAGAAAACATTGATTTAAACTTGGTTTTCAATTGAAAAAAATACAAAGATTTTTTTTATGCATATACCAAAATTTAAAATTTTGAAAACAGAGAACAAATTTCTAAAATCAATAAATAAGATTTAGTGTATAAATGTTCTAATTCTATACTAAACAAATGCATTATATTCTATATGTGTTTTCTATATAGAATGTTGAATTCTTTGTATTATTTTTGTAGTTCACTTATAAAATGTAAAGTTATTTGTGTTTAAGACTATACTTTTTTATTTAGAGTTTAGTATTTTGCATTTAGAGTTGGATTATTAAAGATTACGTAAAATAGTATATGATGATATTCTATAATATGTGTGGCTAAATTGAACATTATGTTTTGCAATGATCATACTATATACTTTTTAAATGAACATTATGTGAAATAGTATATGATTACAAACACCACATTTCTCTTGTGATTTTTCTTCCCTCTCTCTTTCTCTTCCTACAATTTATTTTCTCTCTCTTTCTCTCTTCTCATTTATTTTTCTATCTCTTTCTCTCTTCTCATATCTCTCATCTCTCTCTCTCTTCCAACTATTTCTGTCACCTCTCTCTCTTTCCATTTCACTCATCTCTCTCCTTCTAATAGAAAACCGGAAACTTTATAATAAAACTCAGATTTTGAGACATTAATACATATTTATTATATTGTACTGTATTATCAAATTCTTAACATTTTTATATATTTATATTACAGAAATATAGTACAGTACGACTATGGAGAGTACTATTCATATTGTATGTGAAAAGTGTAGAATAACTTGAATAGTATAGTATATTAGTATAATTTATATGGATTTGTTCATGTTATTCTATTTTACCGTTGATATTATTTACTTATTTTTAGATTTATAAATCCGTTTTCAAAAATTCAAACTATGATAGATGTAAAATAAATATTAAATGATTTAATCAATTAATATTATGAAATTAAAAGAGTAAACAAAATAAAATGGGGTAAACTATAAATACAAAAGTTTAAAAATCTATTTCTCTCTTTTCTTCCACTCTTGCAGCACACTCCAACTTTCTTCTACCTTATTATTACATGGTCATTTGCTTTATTCTTTTGTTCAATATGGTCATCTCACTAATTCATCCTATAAACATAATGATGATAAAAGAAATAAGAAAATTCATTAATTGATATGGAACTGTAATTTTTGAAAATATAATATCTATCTCAAAAATATAATTTGTTTATTTTTAGAGATTTAGTTGATTTTTATTTTCTATAATTTTCTAGAGAAAGTTTGTCAACATGATTCAATTTTTTTTGGAAATTGAAAATTTTCTATGAAGTTAGTATTTCGTAGTAAAATTTAATTATCACATATTTAAACATCAGAAATTCTAAAAATATAAAATATTAAATTAAATTATTCTATTCTTTTTGAAAAAAAATATAACAGTTTTGTAAAAATATGTTAATTTTTTTGAACAAAAAATTAAACTATAAAATTAATTAAATATTGAGAATTATATAGATTTTTATGTGAGTACAAATCTACATTTTAATTAAATAAGTATATTTTATTTTGGTAGTTTATTAACAAATTCAGAATTAAAAGAACTTCAAATACGAACAAGAAAATATTTTTTAAAACGACAACTGTGTACTACTAGATATATTTGAAAGGTTAATATGTTTGACTCGAGTCTAATTTTGCAAGTATTTATAAGATGCTATATATATGTACAAAAATAACTTATAGTTATAAGATAATGAGTTATTCACAAAAAAAATATTGATGTTATAGGAAAATGTTAGAATTATATTTCTTAAAACCATAAGAAAATAGCAAAATAGTTTTTATGATATATTATATATAGATAATTAATAAATAAGATTATAAATTTAGAATATTATGTTGTTAAATATAGTAAAACGACAAACTGTAAATTCTTTATTAAAAAAATATAATAAAAATAAGTGATAATTATGTTAAATAAAAACATTATGTAAATAGCTGATTCACTGATAATATGTAAATTTAGTGATTAAATATGTTATAATACATATACAAATATATAGTTACTATTATGAATATAAAAATATTATTTCAACAAATACTATTTATTATATTTTTATATAAAAAAATATATATTAAAAAATTCTCACGCATAGTGTGGGTGAAAAGCCTAGTTTACCATATAATAGTTGGCCAACTCTCTCCATCTTTGTGACACATCACTACTCTAGAAAAATGACAAAAAAAAAAACTTAAAATACCTTTTATTTTCTCAACAAAAATTAATCATTTCAATACAATTATTTCTACTTATATTCCTTCATATTAATTTTATTAATTAACCTCATGATTAGCAATTACTTTAAAAATGTATGAAATTTAGTGATTATTTTTCATGACTTTTTATATATAAAATTTTCAAAATCTGATAGCAATAAAAAGTACAAAAAACTAATTAAGTATAAGTGTTAAAATGTATCTAATAAGAATCTTCTTATGAATATTACTAATTTTACAAATTTAAAAAAAAAAAAATTATCCGCACATAGTGCGGTTATTCACCTAGTTATATTAAAAGTAATAAAAATTGGTAGATCAAAATTATATATCAAATTAATGATACAAATCATAAAAAATATGAGAAGAACCATGTAAACCAATTATAGGAAAAAAACATATATTTAATAATCAATGATAAGAAAAAGCTATATATAACACATTATTATATAAATTTAAAACTAAGAATTATTATTTTAAGTAAAAATAATCCCTACATAAAAATCACAAATAAAAAAAATATCAAGAAATTATTTCCTTTTTAAAAAAGAGTTAAAAAAATAGTCTTAGCAAAAACAAAGAATTCGATCCATGCCCACCTCTACAAGTAATATATATTTTAACATTTTTGATACAAAATAAATATTTAAAGAACAATTAATAAAACATATTTGTTTCTAAAAATTCAAGCATCCACAAAGAATGTGGATGATTTACCTAAAGCATCAGTAAGTAATTCTCAAGAAAGTAATAAAATGATTCAATATAATGATTAATAAAGTATATTTCATTCAAAAAATACAAAGATCCGCAAAAAATATTCACCTAAAGCATCAACAATTATTATGAAATTGATGAAATGATCAAACGCATTGGATCACAAGAAGACAAAAGAAAATATAACTAAGAAAAAAGTTAAAGGACCAAAGTTATATTAAAAGAAAAAAATGAAGAAATTAGTAAATGAAAATTATTATTTACATAAACAATAAAAAAAAATTTATTATATAAATAAAGTAAATAATTAAAAAAGACCAAATTAAACTAATTATAATAACAACAAAAATTTATAGTCAATAATAAAGAAAAACTACATATAATAGGTAATATATAAAATTTACAATTATAAAAAAAAGTAAAACTTACCTAAAAATAACAAATCTAACAAACACCAGAATTAATTTAAAAATAAAAGAGCTAAGGAAACCCTTTAGAAAAAAGTAAAAAATGAAAAGTAATTCTCAAGAAAGTAATGAAATGATTCAATATAATGATTAATAAAGTATATTTTATTCAAAAAATACAAGGACCCGCAAAAAATATTCACCTAAAGCATCAACAATTATTATAAAATTGATGAAATGATCAAATGCATTGGATCACAAGAAGACAAAAGAAAATATAACTAAGAAAAAAGTTAAAGGGTCAGAGTTATATTAAAAGTAAAACACGAAGAAATTAGTAAATGAAAATTATTATTTACATAAACAATAAGAAAAATTGTATTATATAAATAAAGCAAATAATTTAAAAATACCAAATTAAACTAATTATAATAACAACAAAAATTTATAGTCAATAATAAAGAAAAACTACATATAATAGGTAATATATAAAATTTACAATTATAAAAAAGTAAAACTTACCTAAAAATCACAAATCTAACAAACACCAGAAATTAATTTAAAAATAAAAGAGCTAAGGAAACCCTTTAGCAAAAACTACGGATCGAGATATAGAAAGTAAAAACAACAAATTTGATAACTATTCGATCTGTGTCCACCTCTACAAATATTATTTTTTAAACATTTGAGGTACAAAACCAAACATTCACAAAATAATTAATAAAAATATATAATTCAAAAAATACAAGCATCCGCAAAGAATATTCACATCAACATGTAATTCTCAAAAATTAATGAAATAATATAATGTCCAATATGTGATGCATTGATATGAAATAAATAAAAAATGTACCAAATATCTGCTTAAAATACATATGTTTACAATATGTTTGTTAATAAGAACGAGTGAAGTTACCACAAAAGCTACAGCCTCCAACGATATTGAAAAAGTTGCAAAGAAAACTAGCTAGCTATTAGAATATATAAAGATTTACAATTTTTACTAACATTCACATTGATGGGTGCAAAGCTAAATTATTCGGTGATGAATAAAGGTAGAGTGTCTTTATTTACAGAATGCACGATAAAAATTACCATATAATTAAAATTTATTTCTCGAAAAAAATAAAAACAAAAGATCCTACAGATTTACATCTTTGATACAACAGATGCGATGAGAAAAAAATAAAAATCTCAGCTGGAAAAACAGAAGATTTTGATGGATTAAAAAAACAAAATAATCTCACTTCAAAAGTAACATTTTTATAATTAATATTAAGCCTTAAAAAATTATAAATGAACCAACTAAAGACAAAATATTAGTAAATTATTTTAAATAATTAAAATGACTGGAATTATATAAAGAATAAATAAACAAAAAGATGAAAATAAGTAATTACCCAAAAAAAAATCCAATTAATTATAAGTAAAAATTAATAATGAAAAGTAAAAAAAAAAAATAGGAGACAAATAAAACTATCAAAAATGCAAACACACCCCTTCGCGTGCGCGAAGGAAAAAATGCCTAGTAAAATTAATTCCTTAGTACACCTATATATCATAAGAAGCAACCAGAATTATAAGACAAATTACCAATTTTTATATCATATATGCAAATGTTTTTTTTTAAATTTGTATTTATTTATTTTGTAATCCATTTAAGAGTTCAAAGTTGTAAACTATGTGTATACCATATTTTTATATTTTTTTCTTTATTAAATTATTATTTTTGCTCTTTTGTGTTAACGATCTTATTATAGTCCATATTTAAAAATAAAAATGAATGTATTTATGTCATGGTTTCTAATAAAAACACAAATATTTTTGTTTCTAATTCTGATTTTTAAAAGTATGATCAATCATTAATATTAATTCTAATGCAACTTTTCTTGTTTTGAGCATCTAAAATTGAAAAGTAAATTTAAAGGACAAAATACTTTTTAAACTATTTTTAATTGGTAAGTTTTGAATTACTTATACTAAAAAAAATAGTCAAATATAATATCTTAAATGACTATATCTTAAATGAGATGTCTCAAATGAGTAAATCATTAACAATATTTAATACGATCACATAACTTCTATAGCTAGCAAATAATATCATACATCTAAGCTTATTAATGATAAAATGATATATGTATATCTATAAAAGTAAAATAAAATAAAATATAAAATTTTAGTTGTGTTAATGAAAAATAAAAATAAAAATTCAAAGAAAAATTAAAAATTAATATATGTTTATAAATAAATGTTACATATTAAGTTATATAAAAACTAAATCTTTAATATGATCACATATTAAGATATTGAGAAGATCTTGTGCATTGATATTTTGTGCTACTTGTTTCATGCATTCAACGGTTTTACAATTATGAGAGATAAAGGCGAAAATGAAATAAATTCTGAATTACAGAGGCTGTAACAATAAATGGAGCAGTTTCAACAGTAACAACAACATCAGAACACAACAGCATTGGCATGATATTAGAGACATTGATAATCCTTCTTTTTTAGTGGGATAGATTTGTAATCGTTCCACTAGCTATCTAAAAGCAGGATTTTGAGATTGAACCTCAAATGATTACACTTGTGAAATAATATTTATTCTATGGACTACCTGTGGAAATCTTTGTGGATCATATTGAGAATTTTGAGGAGATTTGTAGCTGCCACCCGATTTTCTTAAGTGCAAATTGTTCTTTTTTTCTCTAGGGGACAAAGCTTCGAGGTGGCTTAAGTCATTACCTGTTGGATCTTTAACAACATGTTTTCAATATAAATCTGTATTTTTGGATCATTTCTACACCACGTCTAAGATTGCATCATTAATGAATAAAATCTCTTCATTTAACTAGCATTCAAGAGAAGCTTTTTATGAAGCGTGAGAGAGTTTCAAGGAATACCGCAGAGAGTGTCTTCATCATGGGTACACAGGTGGCCAAATTCTAGATATTTTCTATGATGGTTATTTATTTTGAATGCAATAAGCAATGAGTTCTATACTATTAAAACAGGAAACATTATGGAAAAAATCTTTAACCCTGTGTTATATTACATAAAATGATTGTGTTTTAATGGTTTTTTCAAATGTTCATTAAGGGTAATTTAGTCAAACGATATATGTCAATTATGATTAAAATTTAAATCAAAAATAAATCGTTAAAGAAATTTAAAAAAAATCCTTAAATATTTTTTTTCTAAACAACCATTATATCTCTCTAAATAATTATGTAAATTAACATTATTTCTACTAAACATATTTCCAAACAATACAATAATTAAACATGTATCCAAACAATCTAAAAATAATAGGTTTTACTTTCCTAATTAATGAAAAACAAAAATAAAAACAAAAACAAAAACATATATATTAAATTAAAAAATCAAATGATAAATATAATTAAATAATTTAGTAAATTAATTATTTTAATAAATCATAAAAAAATTTGATAGACATACATATAAAATAAAATGAGTAAATATATTTTTGAACATATTTCAAGTAACAATAAAGTGGGAAAAAAATGAATACAAAAAAAATTAAACTTAATATTAATTAGTGTCTAATTTAAAAATGTTTAATTTGAAAAATAATTTAAAATTAGGCTGATATATTTTTAACTTAATAAATTTTAAACATTAAAAATTAGTCTATATATATTAGTCAATCATATAGTAAAACAGGTTGACGTTTTTACAATTACGGATTTTTACAGTTTGTTCCATCATAATCCTTAAAATATTTACACAATGGCAAAATGGGTTAAAAAAAAAAATAAACATGTTTTGATTATAAAAACATTAAAATAGCTAGCAAAAGATAAATTTAATAGACGGTTTATCATATTTTAATTTTCATAAAATTGTAATTATAGTTATATAAAAATATAAAATTAGTTATATAAATATTAAAACAAAAAATATTAATAAACTAATAGAATACATTATATAGTTTTACCATCTACTTTAAAATAATACTATCAGTACATCTCAAATTATAACTTTCACAAATATCTTTCATATAAAGTCAAACATAGAAAAACAAAAATCAATTAAAAATATCATCCGCTCTCAAAACATATTAAAATTTTATAAAATATTTATAAGAGAGTGAAATTGTTAACATATATTAAATTTTAAAATATATAAATACATATTAAAAAAAAACTAAGAATAAAGAAGAAAAAAAATAATTTCCTTAAGAGCATCTCCAACCCGACAGCAAAATACCAAATTTGGTGCAAAAACCTCTCCAACCCAACTACAAATTTTATACCAAAACTCTTTTTTAGTGTTTTATGAATGAGAAATTATGAAAAATACCACAATCATAATACACTTTTTCAAAACTACACCTATTTAAATTCCTTACAAGAATACATTTATTCATTAAAGTAAAAGGACTCTCTTACCTTTAATGAACCAATTAAAAAAAAAACATAAATCTTTTCTCTCTTCCTCCTCGAGACTTTATTCTCTTTGGCATCCGCTTCCTCTACCTTCTTCATTACCCAGACTACTCTTTCTCTTCCTCATCTTTCACTTCAAATCGTCAGTCATTGAGATTCATACCATAGATTTGCAATAAAAGCTTGGATCTGATTTGAGATTCAAATCGAATCTGAAGTTTTTTTGTCTTATCTCAAGAGAAAGTGATCCATATTGAATCGATTCTAGGGATTTGGTTGGTTTTTATGAGCATAATTAATTTAGAGGATTCCACTATGATTTAGTTGCTTTTTATGTTTGCTATGTGATTTAATTGAGACAAGAAGTTTTTTACTATGCACAAGAAACTGTCCTTCACTGAACAGGATTTTAGTTCGATCAAGTATCCCAGGCATTAAAACGTTTTTTATACTATAAAAATTCTATAAGGTCTTTATAAAATTTTATAAACTCTCTATAAATGATTTATAAAGTCTCTATAAATGATTTATAAAGTCTTTTATACCAGATTTATAAAAATGTTATAAATATTTATAAAACCCTTATATGAACCTTATAAAACCTTTAAAAAAACCTTATAAAACCTTATAATACATTTATAAAACTGGACAGTCTTTATAAATTTTATAAAGTCTCTATAAAAGATCTATAGTCTTTATAAAAGATTTATAAAAGTGTTATAAACACTTATAAGAACCTTATAAAAATGTACATTATAAAAACACATTTTGTTTCTTATAAAACTTTATACAATATTTTTTTATAAACATCCTTTTAAATCCTTATAAAATCTCTATAAAGAATTTTTATAAAAACTTTATAGATTTTGACTAATATAAAGAAGTCAGCGAGCTTGGCTCGATCTTTTACACAAAACTTTGAAATCAGTTCCTTAAATCATATCAAAACACCGATTTGGTAAGCATATAGTTATTTACAAGAGAGGTGTCTAGTATGACACTGTCATTCTCTTGCTAAGCATATAGCAAACTGAATGCTGAAACTATAGCAAACATAAAGCCTAATAAGATATGACCCTTTCAATATTACTTTTAATAGCAAGTATGGTATATGGTTCAACCATTCTTTTCTAGGATATGATCCTTTTAATATTACTTTGATATGTGTTGTGCTTGTTTGGCTAAATCTGAAATTAAAATACTGCAGTGATAGTGCATGGTTACTCTGGAAAACAATATCTACAAGTGTGAAGGAGAGCAAGGCTGAAAGTTGTTGCAGCTGTGAACATGTGTTGTGACTATGCATATGTGTATGAAGCTATTTGGGGTTATGATTGGTGTCAAGAAGCTAGATGGTTGCTGCATTCTCAGGCAAACTTTTTTTTTATGTTTTAAATACCATTAACTAGTATTAAATTTTTTTTTTTTTGTTAACTAAGCTTGCTGACGGCTTATGTAGTTGTGTACTATATAGACATGTAAAGTGACGGTTGATTCTTCTTCTCTAGTTTTGAGTTTTAATCTACATATTACAAATAATTTATAAACCCTTTATAAATTTTTATAAATTGATTTACAAAACTACTTTATAAAAGATTTTATAAACCCTTATAAAATGGAAACATCTGCTTCATCTTCCGCTGCTCAAGCTCATCACGATCTGGCTATGGTGAAATTTCTGATGTTGAAACATTGCATAGGGCTGCTGCTGCTGAGCATACACCATTGAAGATCGAGCCACCATTATAGACTGTTGAGTCATATGTTGTTGTTGAGTTGTCTGCTGCTGCTGCAAATAGTGTGACCCTCTTTCTCCTTGAATCAACCCATTACCAGCAGATCATGAAATTAAAATTACTGGAGATTAACGATTTGATTTATATATTCAAAGCTTTCTCATAGTTTTATTTACCTTAAATCGACCTCTTAAGGAAAAACCCAGATTCAGCTCAATCAAAATCTGAGAAAATTATATGAAACAAAGGCAAAGATTTGGAAAAAGGTGAAATCGACATTGTGGAGAAGAAGAAGATGAAAAAGTGAGGTTTAATGGAGATCGTGAGGTTCAAACGATTGGGAGATTTGACAAAAATAGGCAATTGCGAAGAATCTGAAAGTTGGAGATGGCGATGGATCTGGAAATAGGAGATGTTCAATAATGTTTTTTAGGTAATTTATTTGTTTCATGCTTTCATTCAGTAAAACAAGGATAGTTTAGTCATTAGTCTTCTGAAAAAAGGTATTTATCAAAATGGTTTCCCTACAAGTGCAAAATTGAAAAAGTGTATCAAACAAAGTGTATTAACGTAATTGCCCCTTTATGAATAGGGTTACACCAAATTTGGTGTAATACTGTTCATAAAACACTAAAAAATAAAATATTATTTTATTCTTATTTGTCATTTAATAATATATATAAATTGTTGTTTATCAACTAAAAAGTAAATATTCCATTAATATTTTTATATTTTTCATTTTTAATATAATTTTTATAAGAGTAATAATATAAAATCGTAATTATAATTTTTAATGAAAGGAAAATTTTAATTTTTAATATGAAATTTAATTTTTAATATGAAATTTAATTTTTAATTAGAATTTTTATTGTGTTATTTAAATATTTAATATTTTTAGTTTATCAATTGTGATATTATAATTGGTTTATATTTAATCAATTATAAAAGTAATTAATATTAATCAAAAATATTAAATATTAAACAACTCCTATATTTAATAATATAATAAAATATAATTTTTTAGTGTAAGATTTAGTGTTGTGGTCGGAGATAACAAAAAAAAGTTAAATACCAAATTTAGTGTTTGAGTTGGAAATGCTTTAAAAACAGACTCAAGTCATATATACTAGGATTATTTTAAGGTAGTGTTAGTTGGAAATCTGAATCCGAACCTCTTTTCTGTTGAAATTGGAATGCATTTATATATGTTGTTATATCAGGTGATCGGGTGTTCGTTAGACGACTCCGTCCATTGGTTAGAGGATTGTGTTAACTTGTCATGTATTGGTGCCAAGATGAGTGATATACGTTAGGGTAGTAATATCTCATCTTATCCTAAATATTTTTATCGAACCGCTAAAGAACATGCTTATTGTTGTGAATCAAATTCATTATGACTTTAACCGCTAAACTTTTATTACATTTGTCCTCAAACTCAAAGTAACAATGACGTAAGCAGTGGCGTAATCAACTGTCGCTCTTTGTGAATCACGTGGTCAGCATCTTAAATCGAAAAACATTGATAAAATTGAGTAGGTCCCATTTATACCTCTTGGAAATTGAACTTAAATAAGTACTCTCTGCTCTTCCATAATCTGATAATCTGATCTCTATACAAGCATTTGGTTAAAAGTATATGAAAAATGTTTAGAATGGATCAGAAAGAACAAATTAAAACTTTCATAAAATAATTGAAACGGTTTAAACTTAGCACTATAATGATATAATGGAAGATCTCAAAATGAAAGTTTAACAAAGTACAAACCCTTTGGTACACTCATATTCAGAAGCACATTAAAGTCAGAGATTGAATTAATTTCATCAATAATACTGTAGTTGGCAGGTTTGAATTGACTGAACATTTCCATTTCGTTATCTTTAAAATTAAAGACGAAGATTTTGTTCATAATGTTAAAGCTAATGAAAAGTAAAAGGTCAGTCAATTCAAAAGTTATTTTTACCTTCATAGTATTAATTTACTATAATGGGAATTTCAATTATTTATTTGGAAATTAGTGGGAAAGTTAATGCAGTTCTGACTATAGCAAGCAGCAAGCAATTCAATCTTTTCTCCTCTACAAAAAACTACAGAACTTAGGCTCTCTTCAACATACACTTAAACAAATAAATAAAACATCTCAGCAAGCTTGATCAAAGAGCAACAATGGCGGACGAGGTGATTCTTCTGGATTACTGGCCTAGTATGTTCGGAATGAGGACGAGGATTGCTCTAGAGGAGAAAAACATCAAATTCGACCATAGAGAACAAGATCCCATTTTACTATCATAAAGTTTGTAAATTAGGAAAAAATTACAAATACATTTTACTATCATTCATAATTAAAAAAAAATTATTATGGTTTTATTTACTATATTTTTAAATATATTTTATGAGAAAATTAATAAGACAATTATTTTAAAACTGACCACCAATGTGATTCTGTAATGCAGTTTTAACGTTCTTTATTGTTAAGAAACATCTCTCAACGGTTGCGATAATAATAGGCAAAGTCAAAGGTAATTTCAAAAGTTTATAAACTGAAGGATAAGAAATATATTATATAGTTTCTATCATCACTTACGATAGATTCTTCTTCAAATCAGCAAACATATCATTTTTTCGTAAATTATCATTATAAATATCAAGTTGTTGTTCAAAATCCACACAAGTTTTAACTTTTTTTTTAAAAATGTAAGTCTTTTAATTAAATTTTAACTTTTCTTAATGTTTTGTAATTGTTTTATGGGGTCAAAATTTTTTACCATATATTTTACATAGTTAGGTATATTTAATATAGTCTTACATATAATTAAATGTAGTTACTTTTATTTACGCCACGTTAAATATAGTTATGTACATAACATTACTTAGACCAAGTTTTTAATCCACATTACATGTGAGATTATTCTAATATAGTTTAGAATATATATATATATATATATATATATGTAATCAATAATATTTATTAAAATATTATTACCATTATAGATATAAAATATTATGATTACTTTAATTCCTAAAATTTACTAATTATCTATAAGTCTAGTATTTTAAATAAAATATAATATTAAAAATTTATAGTCCTATCAATCTAAAAATTGGGTTAAATATTATAGTTAATAATTTTATATCATATATTAGGGTGATTTTAAAAGTATTTTTACTTATATATATAAACAAAAATATTTTATTTGTACTATTTATAATAAAATCCATAGATATTAAAAATATTTGTATTTGACATATTTTTTATTTGAAATGATTATAATTATTTTTAATAAGTAGCTCATACTTTGTATTTTAGTATATTTAACAAAATATCAAAAATTTTGTATTATTTTGAAATTATGTATGCTATTATATAATTTTTTAATGTTATGAATGAAAAATACATTATGAAATGGAATATGGAAAAAAAAAAAAAAAAACTGATCGGATGAATGATCACCGTGTGAGTATATTTTACGTAATTAAAGAAGATAATAGAGCTATCACAAATAACGAAGGACTCCAATTAGCTTTGTTGGAAAGCTCCAATGGTCATGCCAGACAAGTTTTTGTTTGTCCATCAAGTATTCCATTAGTTTTAGCATATATACTAGGAACCTTTCCGCGCTACGCGCGGGTTATTATAAAATTTATTTATAAAATTATTGAATAGAATTCTGTAATTTTTTGTGTTGAGTAAATATTAAAATAATTTCTTCAATGATTTCATTTCTTTCTTTCTAATATATATAATTTTGATATAAGATGACTTTGAACTAATCCCAAAATACCATTTTTGTCAACTGAATTTGATGTTTTTTAGTATTTTTTGTTGTTTTATTTTTGATTTTTTCAATGATGAAATTGTTTAAAAATAATTAATCCAACTATAAGAATTTCTCCATGGAGAGTATGAAGATGGGTATCTCTAATTTAAAATTAATCTAAATAAATAGAAAAATAAGTTTGTATTCATAAATCTTAAGAATTATATCTCGAATGAGATAAATTCAGAACCCTTGAGAACTTCCCCAATCCCGACCAAGTTCCCTGCATCTCTACATCATGTCGACCAGATCATCCTCTTCATTCCCCCTTTCTTTAGGCTATGTTTAATTGATTGTTATCTGAGATTTCCATCAAGTTTCATAAATTTCATCAATGATGCTTCATCTCCTTTAAACCAAATTCGGCCAGAGCTCCCTTTTCTTCCGACTGGATGATTCGGTAAGCATTGTAATTTGTAATTTTTTTTTTGGTCTATTGATGCCATTTCTCTATTTGGTATGATTTTTTTTTTGTATCAACTAAAGAATTATAATTTATGTCTGTTTTTATTCATTGGGTTTAGAGATTGGTTTGCTCCTCACGGTTTTCATTAAAATTAATGTTGTATCCACTTAGCATGGTTTGTTAGTAAGATGACTCACAACAATTATAAATTAAGTTGAGAGAAAGAACTTATTAAAATTTAGAATGGTTTTATTAGTCTGTCACGTAGAGCAATTTAAAATTAATCTTTTTGCTGAATGGACCTTTTAATATAGTCTTTTTAATTATGAATGGACTTTTTCTTTTGAGTTATATTTTTGATAAATTATCTTTGTGTATATTTTGAATTTTTTGTATTTAACACGTGTATATAATACACTATACCTTAATAAATCAACTGTTTTGTTGCAGTGCATAAATCTATTTATTTATGTAAACTGTAACATATTTTATAGTTTTTTCTATTGTTAAAACTTTTACATGATAATAAACATTATTTATAGTTTGTATTGTACTCACGGTCTGGTTAATGATGTTGAAGACTGATGACAGTTTTATGGGATCATGAATTTTGTATACAGGTTAACTTATTTACAAATAATAGTTTATCGTTTTATCCAAGTTTTTGGGGTTGCATGATTAATCGTGGTTTTCAATCGTAAGAACAAATGTTATTTGGATAGTGTTTATACGAAATGCAATGATAATAATATACTTGTTTGTTTATTTCATTCGGTTGTATTATCCAATGAACGTTATTTATGATTTGTGGTTTAATGAATATTATTTATTAACATTCTTAATATTCTCTGTATTTATACTTTGTGTTCTTGAATACCCCCTAAATAATATTTATTATTAAAAATTGGTAATATGCATTTTAAATATGCTGATGTGACAATATTTTAGAGCATGTTTTTTTAATGATGTGGCTAGCCTAAGAAGCCCCAAATAGTCCCTTTCATTTAGTATAGATATATTTCATGTTTATCATTTAGATCAGTTTTACATGCATTTTGCTATTATATTTCTTTTTATCAAATTTTTGGATAATGTGTAATCTTTCACATAATTTATCAGTGTTTTCAACTTCTGTATTTTTTCCATGTTTTATTTGGATAGTCTTTTTAGGTTTGGCAATTTGAGTTTGATTCATAACACTTCCATATTTTACCCTTTAAATAAAAATTTAGAAGGTGTTGTTTATGTGTTATTTATATGGTTTCAGACATAGGTAATAGCTATATTAAAGATCTGACTTTACATCTTACTATGTTTCGAGTGGAATATCATTTGCATAGTGTTTTTAAATATTACTTATAATTTTTTTCGTTGCATATAAAACTTCAATAAACTATTGTGGATGTTTTTACTTATTATACATTTTAGTTAGCTATTTATTTTTCTTTACTTTTTGAAATGTCTATCTGGTAACATAATATTCGGGGTTTTAATTTGATATTTCACAGTGAGTTTGTGATAAACTTTAACTAATGTTACATAATTTTTTTTTTTTAAATAATAGGAAAATAGTAATAAACACTTAATAAATTTTAATTGAAGTTAAGTATTATTTTATTTATCATGATAAGAGTAGAAAGAGACTATAGTATTAGATAGTCTTCTACTTAAAAAGATTCATTTTGGTGTATAGTAGTGATGCTGATATGATTTTATAATGTATTAGAATAGGTAAGACATTTTACTTTCTAGAAAAAATGTATTCTATATTAGTTTGTGATAAGGTAAGTAATATTTGTTTATTTTTTTTTAGCCTGAGATGGACATTTGTAAAAACTTGTATTATAAAGTTTGATAGTTATTTTTGTGGTTTTCAACTGCTTGCAAAAAATATAACAGACCTCTAACATATCATGCTGATTGGAAGTCTGAATATTTGTTTAACTATAATTTATAGGATTTAGTCATAAATATTTTAGAAATAAAGAAATTCGCAACACCAAATTTCAAGTAAATTTGTCTTTGTTAGTTTAGCTCTCTTGATATTAACTTTTATTTATAAGAAATAAAATTATTTTTATGTTTTTACATACTTTATGATATAATATTTTTTTGTTATATAAGCTCTTTTGATATTGATTTTTCAAAAAGTTAGCATATCAAACAAATTTCATTTTAAAATATTTTTTTTGTTAGTTTATATTTTATATTGATTTCTATTTTATTTTGACGAAAAATGATTTGGAGGTTTTGACATTTTAAAGTTATAATTTTCTTTTTCCTTTTTGTTATTTAAGTTATTTATGTTTAATTTCCAAAAAGGCTGTCTAGATATCAATGTAATTTTTATGGTTTTTATTTATTAGTTTACCTTTTTAATATCAATTAACATTTTATTTTGAAAGAAAGATTTTTTGAAGTTTTTGATATTGTTTTAATATTTAATTAAATTATGATTTATTATTTTTAAATTGATGGTATTAATTTCTATTATTTTTTTATAAAAAAAAGTTTCAGAAGTCTTATATTTTAAAATCTAATTAAAATGCTGAGTTATCATATTTTAATTGGTAATATTAATTTTCATTCTGTTGTGAACAATTGATTATTTTTGGAAATCTTAACATTATTTAATCTACTATATATTAAAAGATGATATTTGGATGTCATTTTTGCTGATGTGACATCTCCAGAATTTTTCTGAAACTTTTTTTTTTTTTGCTATCCCTACTGCCAAACACTCTTAATTTTTTTTAAAAAAAAATTAATGAGTCTCACTTTCCTAATTAATTAAAAACGAAAAATAAAAATAAAATAATATATATCTATACTATTAAAACAGAAAACATTATATAAAAAACCTTTTGTACCGTGTTATATTACGATTTTTGCCATTGCTCCTATATAATATGTTAAGAGTCTCATTATGGGAAAAATTCTCATTTGCAAATGTGAACAAATATGCAAGATATTGAAAAATACAAGTTATATCCTAAAACAAATATATCAATAAAGTTACCTAATTTCAAAAACCAAAAATATATTCTTAAATTTAATTTTCAGAATCTAAATACTAACCATATAGACAATCAAAATCTTTCAATAAAGATATTCTCTTGATTTCAAATTTTAAAATATATAATAAATCTAGAAATTTTAACAAAAAAATTGTAACTACAATTAATACATTTAAACACGTCTTAAATAATTATCAAAAATTAAATAAAAAATATTTTTTTATGATTTTTTCGATTATGATTTTTTTAAAAAAAATTATTATTAAAATGAATTAACAAAATTATCAATTAATATTAATATATTGTAATAAATTAATGATTTAATTTTGATCTTATAAATTTACAAATATAAATTATTAAAAGATTATAAAATATATAATAACAAATCCCGTCCTTAGGACGGGTCTGAATCTAGTTAAACTCTTAAATCAAATGATAATTATGATTAAATAAAAATTAAAAATATGTTAGACCAATACAAGATAAACTATCAACATTTATTCTTCCATAGACTATACACATATATTTTTCCATAAAAAAATTCATAAGAATTAGAATATTATAAAATATTTTGTAGTTGTTTATAAAAAAAATAAAGCTTAAAACCATAAACACAAATTACCCACGGAAAACCAGCATTTCAAAGTGCATCATAAGTACACCAACTTATAATTATGAAATATACATATGTAAAGTGAAGATATACTATTATTAAAAATTCAATCATTATCATTTATTATATTTTAGCTCAAATTATAGTTTTAACATATTATTTATCAATTATTCTAAATTTTAAAAGTTTAAATAATATATATTTTTATATTACAAACATTACAAAATCTTAACTATAAAAATATTAGTTCTGCGATCAGCGCGAGATAGAATCTAGTATTTAATTATAATGTTAATTATGCATATTTAAATAAGTGGTTGTAAATCTTATGTGGACGCTTTTTTCGGAGACAATCGTTCTGTCTCATATCTCTCTCCCTTCTCGTTAGAAGTCTCCGTCGTTTCTTTTCCCTCACCTCTCCGGTGATCGGTTCTTTAGCCGGAGAGGGCTCTCACCCTATTTCTTTTTTTTTTTTCTCATTTCTCCAACAGTTATTTTTTTCATGGTGTGGTGCTCCTCCTAAACAAAGTTGGTGGCAGTCCTTCTCTCCTCCTTTAAAGCTACAGTGACTAGGTGACAGCTCTTCTTCATTGTTTTGCAGATCCAGATCTGATGAGGACAAGATCTAGAGATGCTTCTTCAAGCGTTGGCATGGGTAAGTCTCGTTTCTAGTCCCCTATCGGTGGTTTTCTGTGTTTTCCAGTGGCCTTCGGTGTGGTGGTGAGATGCGGATGTGTGGAGTTCTCGAGAGCTTGAACAACCGGAGCTTGATGAGTAAGGTTGTTTGTGTAAACCATATATGTAAAGGATAACTTAGTCATTACTTAATACCTAATCTCTCATCTGTAATCAGTATATATAGTGTACGCAACTCATCTAATAAGATTAACACATTATATTCTATATGGTATCAGAGCAAGAGATACCTAAAAACCTAAAATAATATTTTTTCTTTGCCGTCATCTCTCTCTCTCAAACAGAGTCGAACTCTCTCTCATAAAACCAGAGTCGCTTCTTGATCAAAAATGTCCACCTCTCCAGCCTCCTCTAACGAGACCATTGCTGTCTCCGATACTCAAAACCTACTTAACGTCAACATGACGAATATCACCAAACTTACCGTCTCCAATTTCATGATGTGGAGCCGACAAGTTCATGCACTGTTCGATGGTTACGATCTCGCAGGCTATTTAGATGGATCAGTTGTGATCCCACCACCGATGAACACTGTCGATGGTGTTCTTACTGTCAATCATGCATACACGCTGTGAAAACGACAGGACAAACTTTTGTACAGCGCTCTGTTGGGTGCAATCTCTGTATCCATTCAACCGCTTCTCTCCACGACGAACACTACTGCTGAGATTTGGGCCACATTATATGCAACCTATGCAAAGCCCAGCCGTGCCCACATTAAGCAATTGCGACAACAGATCAAACTCTGGACCAAAGGTACTAAAACCATCAATGAATACTTTCAAGGTTTTACCACCAAATTCGATCAATTGGCGCTACTGGGAAAAGTGCTTGATCATGAAGATCAAGTTGAGCATGTCTTAGAAGGTCTTCCGGAAGATTATAAAACCATTGTTGATCAACTCGAAGGATGTGACACCACTCCTTCCTTAACAGAGATTCATGAAAAGCTATTGAACCATGAAGTGAAGCTGCAATCTGTCACTGCCTCGACGATTCCCATCTCTGCAAATGTTACACACCATCGTGGAAATAACAACAACAGTAACCGTGTTCAGACTCGCTCCAACAATAACAATCGCAACAACAATCAAACTTGGCAACAACAACAATTCCAGTCACGCCCAGAGTACTCCAATACCCGTGGCTATCAGGGACGTTGCCAAATCTGTGGTGTTCATGGCCACAGTGCTAGGCGGTGTTCTCAGTTACAACTCTCTGCGGGTTCATACAACCCAACTCAGCGTCCGTTCAACACCACCTCCACCCCGTGGCAACCTCGTGCACATATGGCATCCACCTCTTCACACAATACCACCCCTTGGCTATTTGACAGTGGTGCTACTCATCATCTCACATCTGATTTGAACAATCTGTCTCTTCACCAGCTGTACAATGGTGGCGAAGAAGTCACAATTGCCGACGGCTCAGGTCTCCAGATCTCGCATATCGGTTCTACTTCCCTTTCTACTCCCTCTCGTTCCCTTAATCTAAAAGAAGTTCTTTGTGTTCCTAATATCCACAAAAATCTCATATCTGTTTATCGTTTGTGCAACACTAATCAAGTTTCTGTGGAATTCTTTCCTGCTCATTTTCAGGTGAAGGATCTCAGAACGGGGGCCCGATTGCTCCAAGGGAGAACTAACAACGAGCTATACGAGTGGCCTGTTACCTCCAAAAACACCATTTCCATGTTTGCTGTTCCATCTCCTAAAGCATCTCTTCCCTCTTGGCACTCCAGACTTGGCCATCCATCTCCTCCTATTTTACAAACTCTTGTTTCAAAATTTTCTTTACCTTGTTCTGATTCATCGCAAACACAATTTCCTTGTTCTCATTGTCTCATCAATAAAAGTCATAAATTGCCATTTTATTCAAACACAATCACCTCCACCAAACCACTTCAATAGGTTTATTCTGATGTTTGGATGTCTCCGGTTGTCTCAGTTGATAATTTAAAATATTATCTCATACTGGTTGATCACCACACGAGGTACACATGGTTTTATCCACTGAAGCGAAAATCTGATGTTCGTGTCGTCTTCATGGCCTTCAAGTCGTTGGTTGAGAATCGTTTCAACACCAAGATCAAGACACTCTATACAGACAATGGAGGAGAGTTCATAGCGCTGCGACAATTCCTGTCCACACACGGTATTTCTCACTATACTTCACCTCCACATACACCAGAACACAATGGCGTCTCAGAAAGGAAGCACCGCCACATTGTCGAAACTGGGCTTACTCTCCTACATCAAGCGTCAATGCCAAAGGCATATTGGCCTTATGCCTTTGCCACTGCTGTTTACCTCCTCAATCGAATGCCAACACCGGTGCTCAACAAGGTATCACCATATCTCAAAATATTCAATCAAGAGCCGAATTATCACAAACTGCGAGTTTTTGGAAGCTTATGTTATCCGTGGCTCCGTCCCTACGCGAGCCATAAACTTGACGACCGCTCAACTCCCTGTGCATTTCTTGGCTATTCACTGACCCAGAGCGCATATTTTTGTCTTGACATTGCTACTGGCCGTCTCTATACTTCTCGTCATGTCAAGTTTGTGGAGTCGGAATTTCCGTTCGCCTCGATTGCCATCAAAGTTACCACGACATCAGAAACCGATCCCTCCCATTTTGTTCCAGATCCCACACCATCTCTTGTTCCTGTTACCTCTCGGCCACTCGTATCTACTCCGACGCACGCGCCCCCGATCTCAGTTCTTCACCAAACAGAGGTAACACAGTCGGAACCTGTTTTAACGGAAACTCGTGCTTCTATTGAACACGATAATCCACCTCTGCTTACTAATACTTTGAGTCCACGTGAGAATTCCACAGGTCCATCTCAGGTTGCACATTCATCAAGCCCAAACACTGGCCCAACTACTTCCATACCCACAAACTCTACCCCTAATCCAAGCCCAAACACAGGCCCAACTACTTTCATACCCACAAACTCTACTCCTAATCCAAGCCCAAACACTAGCCCAACTACTTCCATAACTACTACTCCTAATCCAAGCCCAAACACTGGCCTAACTACTACTACCCACCAACCTCAACTCACCGTAATCCCACCTCCTTCCACAAATATTCATCCGATGAAAACCAGAAGGAAAAACAATATCACGAAACCAAAATCAAAGCTTACACTTCTCGCTACCACATCCAAACCATGTATCCCAACAACCGTGAACCAAGCTTTACGAGATCCCAATTGGAGAAATGCCATGGCCAGTGAGATGAATGCGCAAATAGCCAATCGCACGTTTAATCTTGTTCCACCACGGCCTGATCAAAACGTTATTGCCACTAAATGGATTTATACTCTGTAATATTTGCCTAATGGTGATCTTGACAGGTATAAGGCACGGTTGGTGGCAAGAGGATTCAATCAACAATATGGACTTGATTACTCGGAAACATTCAGTCCCGTTGTTAAATCCGTCACCATTCGCCTTGTTCTTCAACTCGCAGTCAGTCGCTCGTGGTCTATAAAGCAATTGGATGTGAACAATGCCTTCCTTCAAGGCACACTTACGGAGGATATCTATGTTACTCAGCCACCTGGTTTCATCGACAACGATCGTCCTCATCACGTCTGTAGGCTGCAGAAAGCTTTATATGGACTTAAGCAAGCCCCTCGGGCTTGGTACCAAGAGTTACGAAGCTACCTACTCGACATTGGATTTCATAACTCACTTGCGGATACGTCGGTATTTGTCTATCTGAATGGTGCTGATATAGTTTACGTACTTGTTTACGTAGACGACATTGTTGTCACAGGCAGCAGTTTATCACTTATCAATGGTTTTATCGACGCTCTTGGATCACGATTCTCCTTGAAAGATCCCACGGATTTACAATACTTTTTGGGCATCGAAGCAACACGGACGTCACATGGTCTCCACCTGATGCAGAGAAAATATATCATTGATCTCCTTGTGAAGACGAAGATGTTGGATGCTCGTCCGGTTACCACTCCGATGGCCCCAACACCGAAATTAACTCTTAAATCAGGCTCTCCACTTCCAAATCCCCGCGAGTATCGAGCCGTAATCGGAAGCCTTCAATACTTAGCCTTCACCCGGCCGGATATTGCGTTTGTGGTAAACCGCTTATCTCAGTTTATGCATTCTCCTACTGATGAACATTGGACGGCTGTGAAACGAGTTCTTCGTTATCTTTCTGGAACAAGTTGCCATGGCATCTATCTTCGCGCCAGCTCACCTTTGAATCTCCATGCTTTCTCCGATGCTGATTGGGCAGGAGATACTGATGATTTCATCTCCACCAATGCGTTTATCATTTACCTCGGCAAAACTCCGGTTGCGTGGTCCTCCAGGAAACAAACCAGTGTTGCACGATCATCAACCGAGGCGGAATATCGGTCAGTAGCCAACACAGCCTCTAAACTCAACTGGGTTTGTTCTCTTCTCACTGAACTCGGGATCGAGTTGCCATCACCACCTGTTATCTACTGTGATAATGTAGGTGCACCTACCTCTGTGCCAATCCGGTATTTCATTCACGAATGAAACACCTGGCTATTGACTATCACTTTGTTCGTGGAAACATTCAATCGAGAGCTTTGCGGGTTACTCATGTGAGTACTCAGGATCAACTGGCTGATGCTCTTACTAAGCCACTTTCCAGACCACGGTTTATCGAGTTAGCTAACAAGATGGGAGTTACTGACCTCCCTCCATCTTGAGGGGGGATGTAAACCATATATGTAAAGGATAACTTAGTCATTACTTAATACCTAATCTCTCATCTGTAATCAGTATATATAGTGTACGCAACTCATCTAATAAGATTAACACATTATATTCTATAGTTTGTTTGACGGCACAAACGGGTTCTTGAAAAAAGGTTCTGGTGTCGGCTGACCATGGTGGCGGGGTTACTTGGTGTCGAGTTGTGTCCAGATCGGCTTTCTCCCATCCCCTTCAGTGTTTATCTTCTCTGCTGGAGTGCTTCCCAAAGAAGGCTTCAAAGTTCTGATGGTTCTTTCTTTCCAAGGTGGCGGTTTAGGTGGTGAAAGGTCATAGTTTCTCTGGTTGGCCGGAATCTTGGTTATGGGTGTGGCGGTGGCTGTGGTGGAGCCGTTTTCACTTCTAGGATTTTGATTTTTCTGGTATTACCAGTTTTGGGTTTCTTAGTTTAGGTTTAACCTTATATATGGGCCATTTGGGCTATATTTTTTTTTAATTTTTTTTAGCTTTTTGAGCTTTTTTTCTTTAATTTCCTTTTTCTGTATTGTAACTAATAAAATCAAAAACCCATAAAAATTTCAATAGGAAGAACTAAGCCTGCGACGGATTCACATATCCGGATAATTTAAGGTATCCGGATCCGGATCCGCCCGGATATATAATATTATTATCCGGATCCGGACCTTTCGAATATCCGGATCTTGGATATCCATCCAAAATTTGGAATATCAGCGGATATCCAGATCCGGATCCCAAAAAAATAATTTTATATTAAAAAATTAATAATAATAGACATATTAAATATATATAAAAAATTTTTTTTTAATAATTTGATATCTCAAAATATCAAATAATAAAAAGATTCAAAGAAGAAATCCAAAAACAGTAAAAAAACACTATGGAATTAAAATCAATTGATTTCTTGTGAAATAAAAATTGATTATATATACACGGATCCGGATATCCGGGGTTCAAAAAACATATTATCTGAATCTGCCGGACCCATAATTTTATTATCCGGATCTTGATCCGGAACTCCTGAATATCTGGATTTTCAGAGCGGATCCCGGATCCGGATCCTGGATAATAATTTCAGGCCTAGGAAGAACCTTAAGAAAAAAGTTGTAAATCCTATGTAGACACTTTTAATAGCATGTAACCTCAACTTTTAATAATCAATGTAAAATACAATTTTATAAATATAATTTTTAACTATATTAAATATACAATAATCAATGTTTAAAAGATTGTTAATATCATGTATCTATAAATAATAATCAATATTAATAATTATATATGAATATATTTTTAACTATATTTAATATAGGTAGTTATATGTAATTTTTCAGATGAACCACTTGTAATCCACAAAAATAGTTATATATAATTATGTACATATTAAATATCTAATTATATTATATATATAATAATCAACATCGAATAAATTGTTGTTCTATGTTTTTGTAAACAATAATCAATATCAATATTTATTATGTATACTAGTTTTTACAAATATATTTAATATAGTTAGTTATTTTAATCTAAACATATAAATAAACTAACTATATTTACTTTTGCAAATGAACCACTTGTAGTTCAATAAAATAAATAATGATATTTACTTTTTTAGAATGGTCCCACAAAATTAAATACAATAATAAAATATATAGTTTATTATTTTATTTCTTAAATATTTAAATTTATTTTTTCACATATTACTTTTCATGTTCTAATATTCTAACATGCTATTTTACTAATTCACCTTTAAAATAATATCCAAAATTACTCAAAATATATCTTATAAAATTGATTCTTACTTAAGTATTAAAAGTTTTGGAAAATATATTATCTAAAAACAATTCTCGTACCTATTAGGTTACCCGAATTTTCTAATTTATTTTCTATCAGATTTCTTTGAGATTATTTTTAATTCCAAAATAATATGTTTATGTTCTATACCGGTAAATTTTCAACCTAAATTCCGAAATACCTAAGCTTTCATACTCCATTTTTTTTTATACCTTTTTCTTTTAAATAATTTATTTGATGTTAAAAGTTTATTTTGCTTGTGAAACAAAAACGAAATCATTGAAATAATATATCCAAATAATACAGTTTATTAACACTCTTAGTTTCCAACTCTTGTTACGACAAAGGATCTAATAGAAAGACACGAGTATTGTAGATAAAAAAAAATGTTTGAATCAAATATATATAAAAAAAAATAATACATTCAACCAAGTTTAGCTTTGAGATCCTTTCTCAGAATTTTTCCGGAAGGAGATTTGGGAATTGAGGGAACAAAGAAGACCTTGTGCAATCTCTTGTAGAATACCACCTACAGATCCACACATCAGTTACATACTCGTTTTATATATAAAGCACAGAACGAAAAATCACAAGTATATAATTCGTTGATAAAATCTAAGCCAATGTTTGTATTTTTCAGGAATTTAATCATTCTGAGAAATTTGTAGTCTTATTTCCCGCGAGATCTTTTAGTTATCATGCCATGGTGTAAGCTAGGACTAATCAATTCGGATTTGGTTTAATTTGTTCGATTTTCCATATTTAATACAATATTTAGTCTGATTTAGTTCAGTTTAAATATTTTCGATTTTTTGTTTATTCGGTTTAAAACGAAAATCATAACTAAATTTAAATTTTTATCTATATTTCAATTTTTATATATTTTGTAAAATTTAGCCTATCTAATTAAAAATTTAATTTACTAAAAAAATTTAAATATTAATATTATTATTATATTTTCTAAATAAAATTTAATAAGAAATAAATTGTCAGCACAAAAAAACGAAAAAAAATATTTTAATTAAAATTTATGAAACTGAAATTTTTATTAAGTTTATATATAATAAAGTAACAAAAGTAGAAAATAAAAAATTCAAATATCAAAATTATATCAATAAATTGCTTTTATATATAGATAATTGATTATATTATATAGTTTACATATAACTATACTATTATGTACTACTACATTTTTACCAATTGGATTGTTTATTTATTTGGTTTGTTACGATTATAACTGAACCATACCATATAATGCGATTTTAAAAACATAACATTCATGCTATATATACCAAATAACTAAAACCAAACCATAATTTTTATTTTAATATGTTTCGGTTTTACCACACTAAGCAATATGTGCACATAGAATGACTATGTCTAAAATACTTAAAACTTTTAGCCGATATAAAATAAAAAATAAAACGGAGTAGGACTTTATTATTTAAAATAATTAAATTTATACCTCAGAATAGTTGTAAAACATAAGATTTTTGCAATACACAACTTGACTTCTTTTTTATATTGGACTCCAAAATTTCCAAATCACTTGTTTTACATTAATTACCTTCTCTAACTATAATCTTAAAAAAATTATTATTTTTTTTTAATAGTTGTATGCTTTGGCAAATGTATTAACATTTGGCATGCCCAGCCTAGACACTTGAGCAATGAGCAAATATGTGTTTTTCTGTTTCGTTAAATACATGGAATATTATTGCCACTTAAAATGTTTACGGCTAAGAGAAGACCACACTAGTAATTTTCAGAAAATATATCTAGCGTATTATATTTTCCTCGCACATGTATCTATGATATTTTTCAAAACGAAAGAGCAACTAAATATGTGTACCTGTTTGGCTATATATTCTTTTATATCTTCTTCTGTGATGCCGTTTCCATTGGATCGCACCACGAAAGCCACCGGAACTTCTCCAGCCACATCATCTCCTTGGCTGCAAGTGACCAATAAAGTTTAGAAAACGGTGCCGGTTACACTACATTACGACCCAATGCATATATTGGCGTGCTACTTACGGAACAACCGCAGCATCCGCAATTGAATGGTGATTGATGAGCAAAGCCTCTAGCTCAGCCGGAGGCACCTGTTCTTTCGCATTTCGTCATCAGTGCCACCGTTTCCAAATATATATAATCTTATGTATAATGTAAGCAATACATTATACCTTTAGTGTAAAAGGTTAAGCTATCTTTTAAATTAATCTCGACGATTTCACATTCTTGTATTGTATTATTAGTTATAGAGTAAGATGATATACTATTTCGGCAGTTATTTTCAAAAATAATTTTGCAAAAAAACATGTTTTCAGATGTATTAGCATATTCTGTTTTCCATGATGCAAAATTCGTTTTTTTCAACAACATTACCATTACCAATGCATTATTTTTACATTTATTATATAATAAAGTAATGTTTTTTTAAACACAATATTTAAAAACTTGTCATTTATCATCTTATTTTCTTGACATTTAAAAACAAAATATTTACATTTATTTTACTCATATATTTTTTTATTCATTGACTGACATTTATAGATCTATTTTTCTAAAAAATAAATACATCTTTTTTTTTATTAAATTAGGATGAAACTTCAATGAATATGATTTTTAAGAACTATTATAATCTTATATAATATTTATTTTACATAATATAATAATGTTTTCTGTAAATATAAGTTTTGAGAAATTACTATGTGTCACCTTAATTTTTGGCATATGTTATAATAAAATATGTATTATTTCTCATCATTTACTCATTTAGTTTTTATTCATTTATTTTGAATTCACACAATTTTTTTTCATAAAAAATCTGTATTATTTTTTTCTAAATTAGGAAAAGATGCTAATTATAATTTTGAAAATCCTTTATTTTACATAATAAAGTACTATTTTCTAAACACAAATGATGAGAAACTGCCACTTGTCATCTAATTTTCAATATTTAATTTTCTAATTCAAACTGCTTATATTATATTGAATATCAATATTTTAAATCTTTAAGTATCTTATATAATATATTACTATTTTTAAATAGAAATAATACATATTTTATTATATTAATTTGAAATTCATCTATCATATGGATAATACCTAGTAAATATTAAAGTTATGCTATCTATGTAATTAACATTTTTATGTTTTTTAAAAGGTTTAAATATGTTAACGGAAAAAATCATATGATATAAAAGGGATATAGATATAATTGATATCAGTTATTTATTAAAAACAAATTAAATGACTCAAATATTATTTATGAACTTGCCTGAAAGCCTTTGAACTTGATGACCTCTTTCAGTCGATCAACAATGAAGATCTCATCATCTTCATCAACGTACCCAATATCCCCTGTATGAAGCCAACCTTCCGCGTCAATTGTTGCTGACGTGGCATCCGGATCGTTCAAGTACTCTGCACGCCAAAAGTTAGTTCAAAATTTATATCATATCTTTGTCAACCTTATTTAGGTCCAAATTGTGATATGTCCCCTACTCTTTATTACATTTTGGATAGTTTTTTCTTTGTCAACTTTCATTTCGAGGGATATAATGACATGTCGGCAACCACATCTTCTACTATTAAAATAGAAAAAATATTAAATCATATGTTATGTTACAAAAATGTCACTGTCATTTAATAATTTTATCAAATCTTCACTAAAAGTATTTTAGTCAAATATTATATATCATTTATGATTAAAATTTAAATCAAAATTAAATATAAACCAAATTATATGATATCTTTTTAAATCGCATGATATTTTTTTAATATTCCGAAAAGTTCAAACAAAATCAAAACTTCATTTTAAACATAATTTTTAAATATAAGATTTTAGATTTTGTGTAAAAAGATTTGATTAGATATTTATATATATTAGATTAGTAAATTTTAATTTATATTTTAGTTTTATGTTAATTTTAATCTACTAAATTTATACTTTTAAAAATACAAATACAATAAAAAAAATTACTGGAAACAAAATTTAATTTTTAATTGAATTTTTGACGTTTTCAAATTTAATCAATATTTTTAATTCTATATTTAAAATATAAAATTTATATTATAAATTCAATCCGCACTCAGCACGAGTGGTAATCTAGTAACAAATTAATAAAATGCATGTCGTACAGATGGACAGGTGATGCAAACCTAATTCAAAGCTGGATATCATAAACATAATCATGCAATTTTCTTTGTATATAAAGTGTCTACATAGTAAGACCAAAATCTTAATATTAAACTATGTTCAGAATATCATTTAATATATTCTATTTTATATCATTTAATAGTTAAATAAATACTGTAAATTTATAGAAAAATAACTTTTTATAATTAAGTTCCATAAAATCTAAAATATGTAAAATGATCACAGGAATAAAAAAGAAAAATATAGATAATAATAATCATAATAATGAAACATTATATTTAAAAGGAACTAAATAATTATAAATAACAAAAATTAAGTGAAGATATAAGTTTTAAGAAAATATTTCTATTTCTTTTTTCAAATTTCTCTACAATTTTGTTTCAAAAAAAAATTAAAGTTAGGTAGTTTTTTCTTAAGATATAAATATAATAATTCTAAGTTTAAATGAAACACTTAATTTTGTTAGAATTATATACAGAAATTAAACTTTTTAAAATGTTATAATATCTTTAATTTATAAAATAATTTAAATTTCAAATCCAAAAAAGTACAAACAGAAGAAATATTCATAATTTGCAAATGTTACCACAATAAAACATACATATAACAAATAACATATATTTTGTATCATATCCAAAATAAAGTGTAGTTATATACCATAGTCCAAAACAACAACATAATTATGATTAATGATAATAGTTTAATAGAATGAAAGAAATTGAAATTCAAGCGGGAAAAAGTTGATGATGAAATTTCGAGTTAGCATATTTTTAAAGGTTGCATAACGTTGGTGTTGACTATATACTACAACGTCATTAGATTATGTAGTACTAAAAAGACACTATTAACAAAAAGAACAAAATGTATAATGAGGTATTTTTGGTATAAAATATGTTGAGTTAGTTACATTTTTTTAGTATTCATATAATATTTATGTATAATCAATAAAAGTGAATAAAACAAAAGATAAAAAAATTATTGTGGTACAAAAAGGGTTAACAACCAATTTTATTAAGTTTTATTCTCGTGCAACACGTGAATCAGTTATCTAGTTTAGATAATTCCTTTTTTTGTTTTTTTTTTGTTTGAAAAATCTGTGAAATAAATAGTAGATGTATAGTTTTATTACAATAAATTTTGTGGCATGTTTTATCTCCGATAAATTACAGTTCTTTTATTTTGTTATCAACGATTTATATATAGTCTTTTAGATGTTGAGGATGAATTGCAATGATTAAAAAAAATACAAAGGATGAATTGCTATTCTATTATGGCCGTTTTCCATTGAATAAGAGTGTAAGACTTTCATTGTCACCAATTTATTTCCCCAAAAAAGGAGACAAAAAAAAATATGAAAAAAAGACAGAAGAAAAAAAAACGAACCTTTCATGATTTGTTGACCACGGATACAAATCTCACCAGGTTGGTTGTAGCCAAGAGACAGACGTGTCTCAAGGTGAACCACTTTAAGCTCTGCGTTTCGGACCACAGTCCCACAAGAGCCTGATTTTGACGGAGTCGGCTCTTTAGCAAACCCAAGGCTCATTGACAACACTGGTCCGGCCTCTGTCATACCATATCCCTGTTTGTTCATAATCCATCAGTTATTAATAACCTGAGAAATTCCATGTTACTCCACTTTAGGGACTATCATACTACATCACTAAGATCAAATTACTCTAGTATGCCAACAAAAGTATTAGTCGATTATACGAGGTTGCTTGCTCCATAAGTATTTCGATTTGGCATATACATACATTATTTAAATAGAGTTCAGGTTACAAAAACTTTTTAAATTATTTTTATTTAACTCATAGGTCACATAACCTTTTTTTATTTATTAATTAGGTTCATAAACTTTTCTAAGCATTCTAAAAATACATCAACATATTATTAACTTCTCTAATATAAATATTTTAGTAAGTGTTAATAGTGTGTGTGTATATGTGAATGTGTGTTAGAAACGAGCCCACGTCACATGAAAGTGTTTTGATATGTCAAGACCAGCATCTATTATTTCCTCTATTTAATCAAACTTAATTAACGTATCATAATCTTTATTTGTTTTTTTAAGGAAATTAATTAACGTCTCGTAATTTTGGTTTTAAACTTCAAATAGCTTCTGATCACTGTCATTATCTTAACGCTCTCCTTCGAAAATCTGTCAAAGAACTACTGTATATTCAAGAAGAATGAATATATATTAGTAGTACATACTTCTCTTGTTTATTCAACATTAAAGGTTTATAATGTCGAGAAGGAAACTTGTAAAAGCAATAAAATTCGTAGAAATTTGTGGATTATATATTGTTTTTTTTGGGGAAAATAATATGGAAGAGACTTTAAAAGGGAAAATGATTAAGAAAAACAAAAACAAAACTAGATAACAAGACATGTGGAGAAGTGCAAATTGAGTACTAATTTAAGTATTTAACCCAGCATAAAGTCCTGCCCAAACTTTAATTATATAAAGATAGTTAACGTGAAAATTAGATGCAGTATCCATTGGATCGGCGACCTAAATCATATCGATCTTTTTCTTCCCATGTCTAAAACCTAAACTGCATCTGTTTTATTACTAGAAATAAATAATTAAAAGAATTTTTTTTTTGAAAAGAGAAATACAATGCGAAATTAGCTTGGGGGCAGATGGACCGTACGTAACCGGAATTATGCCGAAGAGCTAGACGCAACACTTCTCACTCTCTTCCCATGCATTCCCCTCCCATTTTTTTTTTTTTTTAATATTTGATTATTTAATAAAAATTAATTAATTAGCCAAATTATTAATTTTTATCAAAAATTGGTAGCTAATGAAATTGGATTTAAATTCTTGTTCAATTCTCAAAAAAGGAAAATAAGTAAAGTATGCATTGATCACGAAATGTTTCCCGCGAAATTAGTAGGGTTGTAACGTAAAAATTACCTGGCCAAGGACGGCCTGAGGGAGACGGCGGCCCAGACTATCCTCTAGATCTTTGCCTAAGGGAGCTGCACCGGAGAGAACCAATCTAACGGAAGAGAGATCGTATGAGTTAACGGCGGGGTTCTTGGCCAAAGCAATCACAAGCGGCGGGACAAGCGCCGCTACTGTCACCTTGTGTCTCTGTATTAGATCCAATAACGCTCCGATTTCGAATTTGTGCATCAAAAGAACCGTCGCACCTATACCCACAAGTGTATATAGTTATTAGTATAAACTGGTTTAAAATTAAAATTATATCCATAATATTTTTTTAGCTGTTATAATTTATTAGTGTAAATTAAAAGATTGTATTTGTTTATGTACCGGATCGGATGGAATTGAGAAGGACGCTATTAAGAGAGTATATGTGGAAAAGAGGCAAAACGCAGAGTACGACGTCGTTTGATTTCAGGTAAAGATTTGGGTTATCTCCATCGACTTGTTGCGCAACGCTCGTGATTAAGCTCTTGTGTGTCAAGACCACTCCCTTTGGTAACCCCGTCGTGCCGGAAGAGAACGGAAGCGCCGCCGCGTCGTCACCACCGACATCAACGGGTTGTGTTTCATCTAGTGGGTTTGTCTCGTCAGTGAGTAGTGTGGAGAAAGGAAGGCAGTTCTCCGGCGTAGGATCCTCCGTGGTGATCACCGTGAGATCTTCTCCGATTTTGATTTCTTCGTCGAGGTTTCTCAGTTTATCGACGTAATGAGAGTGAGTAATGATGAGCTTAGCTCCGGAAGATTTGAGCTGTTTGTGAATCTCTTGAGAAGTGTAGAAAGGATTTGCGGTGGTGGAGACGGCACCGATCATAGAAGCACCCATGAAGGAGAAGACGAACTCGGCAGAGTTTTGAAGGAGGATCATTATTACGTCACCTTTCCGAATCCCCATTTTGTATAATCCGGCAGCGACTCTCCGACATATGAGGTGTGTTTCGCCATAGGTGTAGCTTTTTCCGGTGGATCCTACGATCAGACAAGGCTTGTCGGAAACAGAGGAAAGCTTTTCGAAGCAGTAAGTGTGGAGAGGGAGGTGGTTGGGAATGTCGATATCCGGAAGCTTTGATCGGAAAATACGAGGCGTTGGAGATGCATCGGTGGAGACGGTGGGGGAAGTAGTATCCACCGGTTTGTGAATCTGAGGCTCGTGTTGAGCTGCAGTTATCATTGTGTAATAAAGAGTGATGAATGTTTTATTTGATTTTTTTTTTTCTTTGTTGTTGTTATCTTGTTTTGGAAATCAAGAAATGTAGATACAAATTAGAAATGTGTGTAGGTGATGCGGGAAGAAGAAATAAATAAGTAGGGAAGAAGAGGAAGGAAAGAGAAATGGGGTAGGTAGAGGGAATGGCTGTTAGAAGAGGAATGGAGGATTGTTTGGTAGGTTTCATTTTTGCTATATACTCTCGTGCATGTCCTTCTCTCACTCTTTTAATTTCTTTTTTCCTTTTTTTTTTGTTTTTTTCTTCCAAATTCTGTTACATATATTGTGTATTTAAATAACTTGCCACCAATATTATTATATGTATGCATGTTATACCTCATTTGTTTGTTTTATATGTATCATAATTAGTGTACCGATTTAATTTAGTTTTATACATTTTGTAGAATTTGATATCGAATTAATTATTTTTATTAATGTTAATTCATGGGAACTAACTAAACTGGCAAACTTTGGCTTCAGGACTCGTCGATTGCAAAAGGTAGAACATATTCCCTAACGCTATGTTAATGTTATATTATACTAGATATATGGCTTGTGGTTGCACGATTTTGATTATGTAATATTAGATGATTTCAGATATATAAGTTGAATATAAAAAAATTTTGTTATTGGGAAGTTAAAAATGATTTATTATGATCATGTGTGGATTTGTTTTCTAATTGAAAACAAACATTGTAACAACTCGTATTTGATTTTAAGCTTTTAAGAAGAAATGGATGTTGCATGTCGGTTGGACTTAGTGTGCCTAATTGAACTGTTGTATGTATCATATATGTATTCGAAATGTTAGGTAGCATTTTTAGTACATTATTTTTGATGTAAAGTGGATGTTTTTTTTTACTAAAAATGTAAAGTGGATGTTTTGTAGAGAAATTGGTAACAATGAATGTTAGTTGGAGAAGATAAAAAGTTTGCATTTTGCAGAGGATTGTGTATTGTATTTGGAAGGAACGTAACCAAAAGATCTTCACTGATGCTCGCTTGTCTGTGAGTTCTGTTTGCGCGGAGGTCGATCGTCTTTTTCGTGACCGTCTCCTCTCTTTCCCGGTACCAATGATTTTGTGCTTTCTCTCTTAAAAATTTATTTTGAAATTGTAAATTGTTAGCAATATAATTTTTTTTTTCTTTGCTCTATAATAAACTGGTTTCAGCAACTCTAAAAAATCTAAAAAATGGTATACAATTTAACATTCATATCAAAATATCAAATGTCTAAATTAAAATTAATTTAATTTGGTTTGATTCCGTTATTTTGGTTCAGTTCAGTAATTTTGGATCCATTTTGTCAATCCTATGTAAAAAATTTCTTTCATGTTTCTTTCCAAAATTAATTTAAAAAAAAATTACTGTAAAACAAATATATAGTTTTTTAAAAATTATAATAATTATTAAATTAATGACTAAAACAGAATTATCATGAATTATACGCAACAAAAAAGTAAAAAATAAAAAATCTATAAACTATATATTATCTTTTTTCTTATTTTCCAACTGAGTTAACTCGTTGCTACATGTTGAATCTTCTTCATCAAATTTTTATGTTTATTATCATAAATAGAAAGAATTATGGACAATTATATTATTACACTTTCTTTGATACACTTTTTCATTTTTACATTTCTAAATAAAATATTTTCATTTTTACACTTCCTTATATTATAAAATTACCAAAATAACCCTTTTTGTCAAAAAGAAACATATCACTTTTATCTTCCCTTTTATTCTCGTCGGCCAGATTCGTACGAAATTCCGGCGTGATCTCAGATTTGAGATCATCGATTGGGAGATCCAATCAAGACGATGAGCTTTGGACAGGAATTTTAAAGTGGACGATGTGAGGAAAGCGTATCGGAAACTCTCCTTGAAGGTTCACCGATCCAGCTCATGGTTCAGAGGAAGCTGTCAAATCAATATCCAAGGTGTTTCAATGTTTAAACAACGAGGAAGCTAGGGAAAAATATGATGTCAATGGATCAAATGAGCCAATCTATCAACCACGTTGATCTGTTAGGAGTAACAGATGAAATGGCGGTGTTACTAGGAAGACGAATTCGACCCTAACGAGATTTTCTGAAGCTTCTTCGGTGGAGGAGGAATGCTTCCTGCAACTGCTCAGTTCCGATCATTTAATTACGGAGCTACTCGACATAGACAAACTAATAATAATCAAGCTCCTAATGCAGGTTTAAATGCTCTTCCATATAAATCAGGGCTTATTCCAAGTTCTCCACTTTATAGCATGATGCTGAGAATTTTAGTGCAGCAGAGATGAGAAATCCATGTAACGATTTTGGATTTCTGCATACAACGGTATATAATGCCTTTTAAGGAACATGTAGAAATTTGTTTGGATGATTATCGTACTTTGTGTGTGAGGTCTGGTCTTCTTTTTCATCTATAGATCTGTGTTATCTTTGTATATATAGTTCCAAGTCTTTTAGCTGTATGAATATGAAGAAGTAGATTATGAATTGAATCTGAGATTTTGTGTTTCAGTAAGTCATGCAAACCTGCAGCATTTGGGTTTTAATTTTTGATCTTTCTTCATATGCAAGTTTTTTTCTATTAATTTTCTTGAGGAAACAATCTGGATCCTTATATCAGTTTCTAGACACATATTCATATACAGTTACCATTGGGTTCAGTGGTACACAAGTCTGGAAAACTGGTAAGACCATATGTACTTTCGGAAAGAGTATTGAGTCATTGACACATTGTAGACAAGCAAACATGCTCAAGTTTGTTTTTCTTCCCTTCTATTTTTCAGAGGGGTTGATTACTGCTGAAGACGTAGTTAAGACTTCATATCCAGGTACACGGTAGCTGATCCCCTTTCATTTCTTATGGTTTTTTCCGTAACTTACTAATGCCTTGGACATTTCTTATGGATTTTTTTGTTTGCTGATGATCTTACATTTACTCATAGATTCCTAACTGATCATGGAAAAGCATTGGAAACTCTGTGTGAAGATGCTGCGAGTTCACACCATTTTAATATTCTTTGAATATGATGGCAACTAGAGTTGTTTTTCCAACGTTATTGATTTTCGATCTTCGTTTCAATTTCTTCTGGATTGGTGCGACATACATAGTTTGCAATATGTTTATAACCCTAATTATAAATCATTATAAACCAATTTTATAAACCTGTTTATAAAGCCTTATAAAAAATAGTTTATTCAACGAGTTTAGACATTATAAACACGTAGTTTATTAAAACATACTAACCAAAACCCAAAACACTTGCTTATTGATTAATACAGTTTTATAAAATTTTATAAATGATTTATAAATGTCTTATAAATATTTTATAAAGTCTTTATAATTTTTTTATAAGGATTTTATAAATCATTCATAAAAGCTTTATAAATCTTTTATAAGTCAAGAGGTAGATGACCGGTTTTCCTACACTTGTTTATAAATCTTTTATAAATGTTTTATAAATCTTTTATAAAGGTTTTATAAATCTTTTATAAAGGTTTTATAAATCTTTTATAAAAGTTTATAAATATTTTATAAAGGCTATATAATTTTTTTTTATAATTCATGAGCTAAATGATCAGTCTTCCTACACTTGATTATAAATTATTGGAAAAATCTCCTATTTAGGACATCTTTATAAATTCTTACAAATGTTTATAAAATTATTTATAAAGGTTTATAAATCTTTTTTAGATGTTTATAACACTTTTATAAATATTTTATAACACTTTTATAAATATTTTATAACACTTATAAATCTTTTATAAAGACTTTATAAATCTGGGTATTCTAAAATTCTTATTCTTAGTGTTATAGTGAATTTCACTTGTTTGTTTATGCGATTGCTTGAGTGTTTGTTGGATTTGGGGTTTGTTTCTTGTTATTTTGATCAGCTCCTAAAGTTAACCGGAGAGATGAATAGACGCTAGTATTGTACGGTGAGCTTTTAGGGTTTCAATTGACATGTTCTCTCTTAGAGCCAATTGATCAATTAAATTTGATGCGTGTAGAGGGATTTGATTGTCTTCTGTTGTAGATTGACACTCGAAGAAGAACCGTAAAGAGATGTTTCTGTTTTTGTTTTTCTTTCTCATGATTATATTGCTGATAAATCATAGGAAAGTGTGGAATTATCTGGTGTAAATTTGGTAACAAAAAGGTATGTGCGGAGGAATCTTCTTCATTCATATTTGCGTGACTAGAAATATGAATTCCCAAGAAAAAGTAGAGCAATGAGTCTGAGCTCTCGTCTTTCATCCGACCTTGCAAACGCAAATCTACGGCGAGATCCCTGCAAACGCCGACGCAGCAACCAAACCCAAATGCGTGTTTTAACAGTAACATAAATCATCGCCAGACTCTTCGCCGCTGCTCCATGCCGGATCTTCTTCTTGAAGACAATGATTCCCGATCCTTAATTCCAGGGCCTGCCACACTTGTTCAAGTGACAATCGGCAGGAAGATGAAGAAGGATCCAAAGATCATTTGATGAGCACAGAGATCCAATTCCAACTCAAGAGTTTATACATAAGACTGCCGAAGAGCCCTAATTTAGAAGACAAAGATTTATGTGAAGACTGGATAAACAAAAATAAAAGAGATTTATATTTTTTATTTATTAATTCATTAAGGGTAGGAATGTCATTTTAGCTTTAATGAATTAGTATATTTTTGTAAGTGATGGAAGGAAGTGTATTTTTGAAAAAGTGTATTGTAAAAGTGGTATTTTATATAAATTGCCAGAGAATTAAGGCTAATTAAATTGTTTCCCTTTTTTATTTTGATTTTGAATTCACTTTTGTTTCTTACTACTTTTTAAGTTTTAGTTGACTCTACTTTTGCGTTCCTAATTGAACATGGATTTGAGTTTTCATTCGATTATATAAACTTAATATATATATGATGTTGTAAAGAGAAAAATTAATATATATATATATATATATATATATATGATGTTCCTGATTATATATATTTGAAACAAAACTCTTTCAGGTCAATAAAAACCAGAACCCGAAGCTTCTGGATGTGGATAAAATTTATGAAGCATAGAGACATGGCAAAATCTTTTCATTGTGCTCAGCTCCACAGTGGGGTACACACCTCTTTCTGGAATGATGAATGGTCGGAATTGGGGAGAAATATTGATATCACAGGACCAAGGGGCTTTATCGATCTGGGGTTACCGAAACATGCTACAGTCGCAATGGCCCATGAACATCTGAAGGTACGTGACTATAGAACTGAGATTCTCAACACTATTATGGTTGTGCTTGAAAGAACGAGAGGACAAAACCATATGGGCAGAGATATTCACCTCTGGAAATCAGCAGAGGACAAATAATCCAAGAAATTTAACTCCAGGGCAACTTGAAAACTTATCAGATAAATCGATCAAACAAAAGACAGGTATGCAGCTCTTTGGTTCAAATATGCCACTCCAAAATACAGATTCCTTGCTTGGTTGGCTCTCCACAATAGTCTCACTACCAGAGATAAAATGCAACATTGGCACACGGGAAAAAGAACGGATTGCATCCTCTGTGACTGTCCAATGGAAACAAGAGATCACTTGTTCTTCTCTTGTCCATATGCTTCAGCGATTTGGAAATTATTGGCATCAAAGATCCTAAATCGAGACTAATCAGAGAACTGGGAATGAGTAATCAAACTTCTCCACAAAAGTAAGCGGGACATAACCACTCTTTTTCTACTTCGCTATGTTTTCCATTCTACACTATCACATCTGGAAAGAACGGAACAGACGACGGCATGGAGAACAACCACTCTTGGCGAGTCAACTAGTCAAAACCATTGATAGAACAGTTTGTAATCGACTGATCAGCATACACAAGAAACAAGACGAAAGTTACGATGATGGATTGATGAAATGGTTTGGATACACATCAAACTAAGGCTAGCGACTCTCTCATCTGTTGTTTAGTCTAACGATCAAATTTCTTAGTTGCACTCTGTTGTAAACAAATATCATTTTTCTTTTGAATCAGATTTAACATTTTATTCAAAAAAATAAAATAAAAATTTACTCTCTTCATAGTATTTGAGTTAACAATCTTTATTTTCATTTTCTTTAATAAGCTAGTGACTATCTAAAACTTTGTTTTGTCCGTTTGTTTTTCAAGTTTATTTTCATTATATATATAATTTGGGGTTTTGACCAATAATCGTGAATATGTGCAATACAAAATTTAAGAATACCATAATAAAAAGTTAATATTAATTATATATAAAACTCGTAATACATGGGTAAAACTTACAGTTATATCATTACTCATATTATTATATTCATAAACTACTGTACCAAAAAGATCATTTAAAAAATAAAAAACAAAATTATTATGAATTTCATTATTGAATCTGTAAGGATACAATATTCAAAATTGAATAGTCAAATAACACCACATAATAAAAAATTAAACAAAAAACTTAAAATCCGAAACGGCATGCCTAAGAATCCTACTTCTTTCGAAATTCATTATCAAACCTTGTTTTTCTATTTAAAAACTTAATAAATAAAAATAAATTAATCAAATAAAAGAAATATGCTAAGTGATTTTTCGTTCTGAACTAATCTATATATATTTTGATACTAATATAAATAAAAAATAAAAAATCTAAAATATATTTTTAGTATATTAATTAGTAGATTAAGTATATTGAACTAAAATTTCCATTAAAAGTACTAATGATTTTAGCTACTTAAACTTTTAATGTGAGAGCTCATAACGAAAAAATAACTTTATAGTAACCAATTGATTGATAGTAAACATACCATTGTATACTCTATAACCATCTCAATCGAGACAACTTTTTTTTGCTATCCACACTTCCACAATTAAATGATCCGTAGCTTTAACGTATATATATATATATATATATATATATATATATACACAAACATAATTAGTTTTATTTATTTTTAAACTTTTTTCTACATATTCTTTTTTTAATTTCACACGTAATAATAATGTTAAGTTTATCTGAATTATTATAACTATTATATATATATATATATTTAAATTATCTAAAAAATTGTAATAATAATAAATATTAATTTTATTTAAACTATTAAACATTAATATAAATTAGTAATATGATATAAACTAATTTTTTCATTAAAGGCAATAAATGTTTTAACCACTATAACTTTTAAGAGAAATTGTGAAAAATACCACTTTCTAAGTACCACTTTTTAAAAATACACTCAGTTAAAAGATATGCAAAAATACACTTATTTTTAATGGACTAAAAGTCTATTATACCCTTAATGAATCTAATTAAAAATATCACAAATCTAATTAATTAAAAAAACCTAATATATGACGTGTCTTCATTTTCTTCCTCTTCTTTTCACACCTCCACTTTCTGCAGCCATCAACCTAATATCTCCGGTGACCTAATTTTCAGATTCACCGACTTATAACTTGTGAAACCTGGGCGACACCTCAACAAATAGCAACCGGTTCCTCTGTTACTTCAGGATCTACTCTTCTCTCACTCCATTCCCTTCTCTCTGTGGTCTATCTCCTCCCACCGCATGAGCTCACTTCGGACTGCTTGTTCCTGCTCGATTTAGTTTCCAAAGCTGATGGTCCTGACTGGATCCCTGTGTCTCTTCATACTTGCCAACTGGTGCGTCCTCTCCTCCACATCTCTCATCTTTTCCTGGCTTTGTGTTCCATTTCTCTCTCTCCTTAATTCTATTGGCTTTTGTAAATCCAGATTCCCCATGTTTGTGCTCGTGTACTTGTGCAACAAAATTCATCGTCATGGTCGCTCCTTCTTCACTCTTTTGCTAGTGTCTTGGAGTTTCTTCTGCGCCAAGCAATGCCTTCACCCTGTTCCACTGCATATTTCTCCAGAATCGAACATGTGATCCAATGTTTCAAGACTGTAAGGTTATATCACCTCTCACTATCTGATTGGTTCTGTCTTGCTGACTTTTCACTTTCTTCCTAATCGCTTTCTCTCTTTTTTTCTAGACGTTTGGCCGCTCTGTACCACCAGAAATAGCTCTCTTCCGGAGAACATTAACCTTGTCAAGTTTCTCCTACGCATAATTCCGTTACTACACCATGATTTAGTTGCATCGTACGGTTTCTCAAATCAATACCATACTTTAGATCGGGGGAAAAAGCTTCTGAATGAACAGAGTAGCTTATGGGATGCCATGGCTCTTGTCTTTGACATGTTTGGTGGAGCATTTTCTGTGTCCGAGTCTTTGTTTCTTAGTGAAGTCTTTTATACATACGGAGGAATTTGTGAGAGCTCTTCATATAAATTTTCAATTAGACAATTTAATTATTATCTTGATTTGACCTCAGAGTTTGATTTGTGATCTAATTTGTCTGATTTTGGTAGTATAAATTCGAATTAAGTCAATCTGATTTGTGATTTTTAGGAAATTGTAATTTATAAGAAAATTGCTGTTTTGTGAAGAATATGAAGTTTTGTGAAAAAGAAGATGTTTTGTGATTGATTCTAATTTTTATAACCACTTTATAAAGTTTTATAAAGTGTATAAAACTACATTCTAAAGCGTTAGAAAGATAATCTAAACTTGTATACACATTTGATAATCTAATATAAATTTGATCAACCCAGGTATGACGAAGTGATATCGAGAGGAAGAAGAGATTGTGTTGTTGGAAACCGAAGACCAACTTTGGGATCTAATATCAAAGCTTCTAATTTGGGATCTAATTCACATAAAACCAAATTTTATAAAGTTTTATAATTTTTTAATAAAACTTATAATATGGGATTTGTAAAGTTTTATAAATATTTTATAAAATTTTGTAAAGTTTTCTAAACCCTTATAAATAAATTAATAAACCTATATAAATGATTTATAAACTCTTAATTCTTCCATTTCTTTCTCACGAGCTTGTTTTGCCTGCCAATTGTAGAGTTAAATTTTTAATTGTTAGCATTATTACATGTGTAACTAATATCTAATTGCAGAGTTAGATTTATAAAGCTTTTATAAAAGATTTTATAAAACCTTTATAAAATAATTATAAATATTTATAAAAAATTTATAAACCTTTATAGATAATTTTATAAACACTTATCAATGCTTTATAATCCCTTATAAAATAATTCATAAACAAGTGTAGGAAGATGGGCCATTTAGCTCATGACTTATAAAAGATTTATAAAAGCTTTATAAAATATTTATAAATGCTTTATAAAAGATTTATAAACATTTATAAAGCCTTTATAAGAGATTTATAAACAAAAGATTTATAAAAATTTATAAAGCCTTTATAACTGATTTATAAACATTTATAAATGATTTATAAACATTTATAAATAATTTTATAAACATTTATAAATGATTTTATAAACATTTATAAATGATTTTATAAGACTTTATAAAGATATATAAAGTGGTATTTCACAATTTTCTTTTATAAATCTTTATAATTGATTTATTATTCCTTATAAATGATTTCACATAGAATAAGGGGTTATAATATATAGTAGAACTAGATTCAAATGGTTTATAAATTAATGGATAATAATATAAAAAACTAATAATTTATAAACCTTTATAAATCAATTTATAAAATCTTATACAACATAGAAAAAATTAGTTAAACAGAGAAAAAGTGTGGATGAAAATGATTTGGTTACAAGAATGAAATATCAAAGGAAGGGTGTTAGATTCTTTGATTTCCTTCTAACATGTAACGGGAGATTACAAATCCTATAACAACACAAATCCAGAAATTAACAATGATTTGCTTTTCAACATGAGCTCCATCCAACACACATGCTCTTCAGCACTTGTACCAATCTAGGCCTCGTCTTCGATAGTGCAGCCATGTAAAACAGCCCTATGACCTACTCCAGATTCAATTCATTTATCCATTACCCTATAAAATTCACTCTACAGTCTTAGCTCCGACACTGATGATGTTAGCATCTCCTGCAGAAAACCACAGTAAATCGTTAAAAACTAGAAAAATGTCTGAACGAAAGAGTATCTTTGCTCTAAAAAAAACCAATTTGACATGGCCAAGTAGTCCAGATTACCTCTCATGATACATACATACCAAATGGAAGAAAACTTTCTGGGCAAGAAGAACAACAAGGATTCGAAGTTGATAAAAGAAATGACAGACCTTGGAAGAAATTCATTATTAGAATAATGTTTCACCCTCAAACCTCTGATTTAGCATAAGCTTCCCCGTTAAGATCTCCCATGTGAATCTCACTGCATTCGGTGTCAATCATGACTGCAACCGCAAATCCTTTGTCCTCTTTGACAGACGGATAACGTCGCAGTAACAATCGTGTGGGCCGTGGGCCATGTTGGGTCTCGCCACATTCATGCCACTTACGGCAAGCGCTTCCAGTTGCTCGAACCCAGATGTCGCCGGTCCAATTGCGCATATCAGATGAAGCTAGACAGAGTTTAGGAAAAACCGTCGAAGATGGTGACAGCAACAAAGCTGTGTAATTGTATTAGCAAGATCTGTGTAATCGATTGAGACGATGATGAGTTGTGCAATCATCACACACGGCTAAACCAAAAGAAAGAGAAGGTTAAATTAATAAGGTTAATTTATTCATTAGATATCAATTTAAAGTGTAAAATTGAAAATCTCATCTCATGAAGTGTATTTTTAGAAAAGTGTATCAAACACAGTGTATTAATGTAATTGTACTTTTAATGTAAGAGCTCTTGGCAAATTTTATGAACAAACTATCATATTTGTCAATAACACACTCAATACAATGTATCAATGATTCTCTCTAAAGAAACATCATATCTCAATATAAAGTATCAATTGGTTTCACAAGAATTACAATCTATAGTTCTTTAATTCCCCATCTCAATCTATTTAGACTTCCACCAATTATAACAGCAAAGCCTTGAAATGCTCAAATTATACCCTAAAGCTGCTCTCCAAATTAAGAGATCGATTATAGTACTTAGGGGACGAATTCCACAGAGACTCAAGATCACACAATAGATTATTGGTTTTCGAATTAAGATAAACAAGAAATAATGTAATGTAATAAAAACAGTGCAATAAATTCGGCTGTAAATCAGATGGGAAAAACATCAGGCTTAGGGAATTCTTAGGAAATCAGGAGTGCAAGCTAATCAGTCAATTAGGATTCTGCTATGTTCTAGAACTCGAAACACAATGATAAAGTGAACCAGCTGTCACTGCGAAAACTATCTATGTCTAAAACCTAGAAAACCAAATTTCTTTGCGAGTTATAAAGTATAAACATGCAATAATCTCAGGTTCGATAAGTTCACAAAATCCTTAAATCAAATTCCTTTGCAGATAGATATTTTTGCTCATCTAAGGTTCTTTCTAGCTAATTAACCAAATTTCGTTGCGAGAATCAACCTACGATCATTAATCTAACTCGCCAGTTCAGATCAAACATTAATCATAACCTAGATGAAGAACTAGTGTTCCAGAATCCTTATTTAACCAATCAACTTAACAATCCATGAAATCCCTAATGAGAAACCCTAAACCTAACTAGCAAACTACTCAGACGTGGAGATTGAAATAATAAACATGATTGAATAAGATTGCATAAAAGAAATCAATAGAGAATAAAAGGAGTTCTGAATCTTCTCTGAAGGAGTCTGAATTCTTCTCTCCAAAACTCTGCTAAAAATCTCTCTCAATAAAATAAAGCTTAGATAAAAGATAGGTCTAAACAATGACCTTAAAATAATATAAATATACTGAAAACTCGAACAGGGACTCATTTGCAAATAAGGAAAAGTCTGGGCAAATTTTCTTTTCTTCAAAAATCTTCAAAACTGGCGCAGAAAATTGCTTGTCTGTTGGGTGTCGACCGACACCAAGTATGGTGTCGACCGACACCATCTCCAAAAGTGGTTTCCGGCTTGAATTCTTCTGCACAACTTCCTACTTAGCTCCAGAATGATCTATAATCTCCAAATAAGCTCCAAACATACCTAAACCTGCAAATGACTCTAAAAGACTCCAAAAACACTAAAAAGACTCTATAAACAAGACTTATATCATGGCTAAAAACACTAAAAACCATGATATATCAACTCCCCCAGACTTAGCTTTTGCTTGCCCTCAAGCAAAACATATAACTAAACCTGTGAAAGAGGTTTGAAAACATAGGAACTCACATATCCTTTAGAATATTGAATCAACCAACACCTTTGTAAGCCACATCAAACAACACCAACTTTAGATAAAACCTCCATTACTTTTCCGCAGACTTACCAACCATCCCCATATCAACCCACAATCCATAAGAGGTATCCAAAATCACAATTGCTGTCCTTATTAAATTTTAAGTGGTCTCATTGAGGGAATATCGATCAAAGAACACATGGACTCTTAATCACCCAAGTATCTGATTTTGTAGACAGTCTGCTTCTGGTTTCTTTCCTCTCCCTTTTCTCACTTCCTGTCAGCCGATTTCTCCTTACTAGAGTATCATTTTTTTTTATCAACTGACTGTTCTTTTTCTTCTTTTTTTTAGACAGATTTCCATGGATATGCTGTTAATGGCTGTAAGAATGGTCACTAAAGTGGTTGCTAAAATAGCTTGTTCCAAGAATAGCTCATAGTTCAGAACTAAATTTTGACTCAATAAAACGACACAACTGACTCAAAACAAAACAAAGAAGTACATCAGTATTTTCCTCCCCCAGACTTAAGTAACACTGTCCCGAGTGTTAACAAGCCATAGGATTGAAAAGAAACCAAGGTGAAAACAAATGAACAAGAAAAAATAAAAATATGTACCTGGTCGGGTGGTGTCGGGCGACACTGGAAGTGGGTGTCGGTCGACACCAATTTTTTATTTTTTTGACACAAGAAAAACAAAACTAAAAATTAGCAAAAACCAAACGAAATTCAAAGAAAATCCTACCTAAAAGTGGGTTTCCTCCCACTAAGCGCTTCTTTTCAGTCATTAGCTTGACTGTGTCGGGGCTCAGACATCTGGTGGATCAGAGAGTGGCAGGGAATGCCTCTGGGAAGAACATCTCATCATCCAAGGTGGTGTATAAACAGTTTGTGCATGAGATTGACCAAGGAATGAAGGAACAGCTGCAGGGTGGGACTTATGTGTGGGTGGTACACATCTTTTTCCTGCAAAGTCATCAAAAGAGATACCAAACTCTCTACGAGAATCTCGTGGCTTGCATAAGTGTGAAGTAGATGGAAGTGTATGACTAATGATATCAGGTGGTTTAGAATTGAGAACATGAAGTACATACCTTTGCTTTCTCCTAGGTGTATGGAGTGTGAGATGTGGAGCTTTCTGTTTAGCAACAGTTGTCGAACTTGCAGAATTAGAAACCTCTTGAAAACTGTGTGTTTTGGTTGTTTCTATGTTGGTCTGTGGAGGGTGTCGACCGACACCAAGAGTGGTGTCGATCGACACTGAACATGCAACCCGAATTTCTGCACTTTTTCTGCAATTCAGCTCTGCAAACCTTGTCTCCATCACAAAAGGGTCTTCCTCCAGCAACTTGTCTTTGACTGAACCCTCATCTTCAAGCCTAGTCCTGAAGAGATGATCTCCACTCCAATCCTCAAGCTCAGCAGCTTTCTTAGATGTCTCAACTAATTCCTTTTGAACAATCAGCTTGTTCACTTGCTCAGTAACCTCCAGCTCCTTGACATACCCAACAGTAATGTCATCTGGCTCCTCATCCATGACAACCTCTACAGAAAAGGTTTGACCATCAATGGTAGGTTTTCTCCTTAGTTTATTCATGTCAAAGTTCATAACCTTATCACCCATCAAACTCTATCTGTCATTCTCTGACATCAATAATAGCGCCTGCTGTAGCTAAGAAAGATCTTCCCAGAAGAAGAGGATCTTGAGGTTTTTCACCATATTCCAAAACCACAAAGTCTGTGGGGATAGTGCAGCCTGCAATCTGAAGTGGAACATTCTCTAAAACACCTTCTGGAATCCTCTTGGAACGATCAGCAAGGATAAGATGAATCCTTGTAGGCTTGAAGTCAGTCAACCCAAGTCTTACAACAATAGAATAAGGCATCAGGTTAATGCTTGATCCAATGTCACAGAGAGAGAGTGAGGAAACCTTCCTGTTAAGATGGAGCAGTCTAGCACAAAACTCCCTGGGTCAGACAATTTTTTTGGAATCCTAATCTGAATCATAGCACTGACCTGTTCAGAGACATTCATCTTCCTCTCTTTCCTTGATACTGTCTTTTTCAAGAGGATTGCACTGATGTCCTTTGTGAGCAATGCTGCTTCCTCAAGACTCACACCAATCACAACCATCCTCTTCACATATCTCTTAAGTGCATATAAAATCTTGACTGCATCAACCAATGGTATCTCAATCAGCACCTTGTCCATTATTGCCTTGCATCTGGCCTCTTCCACCTCTTTTTTAGACATTTTGGGCTTCGGGTAAGGTATCTTAGGTTTGAAGGCCCTCTCTTCAATAAGTAATGGTGTTTTGGGACGATCAGCACGTTCTTCTGACGACAATTGAAAAATACAGGTCGAGTGTCGATCAACACCCTCATCTGGTGTCGCTCGACACTCAAAACTTTTGTCGAAGTGCATTGATTTTTTTCTGTCAGGACTCGAGAAATTGCAGCTTATACGCAACCTGCCCAACACGATCCAATACACGGAAATGCCCGTAATACTTGGCAGCAATTTTCTGAGTAAAACGTTTGGAGACAGAGGATTGATGATATGGAAGCTTGAGATAAACCATATCACCAATGTTAAACACCAAATCTTTATGTTTTTTGTCTGCATTATTCTTCATAACATCTTGAGCCCTCAACAGATGCTCTTTCACTTGTACAAGCAACAAATCTCTTTCTTTGAGCATAGCCTCAAGTTCCCCATTTGACATCAATCCATTCTCAAAGCGAAACAATGCAGGTGGTTCACAACCATACACCATTTTAAAAGGTGCAACCGTCGTACCAATATGATAGGAAGTATTATACGACCATTCCGTCTAACTCAAGAAACAATACCAACACTTTGGATGAGCAGACGTAAAACATCGCAAAGACATCTCAAGGCAATGGTTCCAGACCTTCTTTTGACCGTCACTCTGAGGGAGATAAGCTGTGCTAAATAGAAGTTGTGTGCCAGCCAACTTGAAAAGCTCCTTCAAAAAATGACTTTGAAATATCTTATCATAATTGGAAACAATCAAGCGAGGGAATCCATTCAAATTTACCACATCTTGAATGAACTGAGTGGCCACATCCGTTGCATTAAAAGGATGCTTCAATCTAAAAAAATGACCATTTTGACAAGCGATCAACCACCACCAAAATCACATTCTTACCACCAGACAATGACAATCCCTTTATGAAATATATGGAAACATCTTCCCAAATTTTCTATGGAATGGGTAATGGCTGCAAAAGACTAGCCGAAGACAATGTCGAGTACTTGCTAGTCCCATCACTCAGTCGAGACTTGATCTCATTGATCTTATCACACAAATCAATTTCCTTGAAAATATTATGTAACTGTAAGGTTGCTGAAACAGTCAAAGCAAATAAGGTGTTATCCCCTGAAACTCGAGACAGTCCATTCACAGCTTTGTTTTTAACTCCCGGCTTGTAGACAATATCAATTTCAAAACCCATCAACTTATGAAGCCATTTATGATATTCCAAATTCACCTCACGCTGTTCTAGCAGAAACTTCAGACTGCCTTGATCAGTTCGAACAATGAACTTCCTTCCCAACAAATAATGCCTCCACCGTTAACTGCCATGACAATAGTCATTAACTCCCGCACGTATATCAGTTTTAATTTCTCTTTTTTCCTTTAGCCCATAACTGAAATAGGCTATCGGATTATGATTCTGCATCAACACAGCTCCTAAGCCAAACCCCGAAGCATCCGATTCCACCATGAATGGTTGAGAGAAATCCAGTAGTTTCAATACTGGAGCTAAAACCATGGCTTGCTTTAATGCATCAAACACAGCTTGAGCCGCATCCAACCATTCAAACTGATCTTTCTTCAAAGAGTATTGCACCATAACCTCTCACAATTTCCTGTAATAACCAGTTAAGCCTAAGAACCCCCGTAAGTCCTTAACTGCTTTCAGATATGGCCACTTCTCCATTGCAACAGTTTTTTTTATTATCTGTTGAAATCTCATCCACCGAAATAACATGGTCCAGATACTCAACTTGAAACTGACTAAAGGAATACTTCTTTCTATTAGCAAACACATTATGTTGGCGAAGAATCTGCAATACAACTGACAAATGCTGCACATGATGATCCTTATATGAGCTGTAAACCAATATGTCATCAAAAACACCAAAACATATTTTCGAAGCAAATTTCTGAATATCTCATTCATCAAGGCTTGAAATGTGGCTGGAGCACTTGTTAAACCAAAAGGCATGACTAAAAATTCATAATGGTCATCATGGGTCCGAAATGCTGTCTTCTCAACATTCCTTTCCAACATTCTGATCTGATGATAGCCAGATTTTAAGTCCAACTTTGAATAAACTACTGCACCATGTAACTCATCCAATAGCTGCTCAATGCATGGAATTGGAAACTTATCAGGTATTGTAGTTTTTTTCAATGCCTGATAATCCACAAATAATCTGGAAGAACCAGCTTTTTTTTTTTTTTAACTAGTAAAACCGAACATGAATAAGGGCTTTTACTCGGTCGGATGATACCAGTTTCTAACATCTGTGCAACCATTATTTCCATCTATTCTTTCTGCTTGTGCGGATAACGATATGTCGAACACTAATTGGATTGGTACCATGCTTGAGGGTAATCGCATGCTCCCTATCACGCAACAGTGGTAATGCAGTCGGAATCGCAAACAAATTCTCAAACCTCTTGTAACAAGTGAACAACAGCCTCATGAATCACTTCCTCGTTCAATGTTTGCTGTTTCAGTTCTTCCTGTTGCAGGATTTGAAGGACAGTTTGGTAGAATGTATGGATGGATCGCCATATAATGTGACCTATCTCCCTTTATCTAAAAAGGTCAGCTCATGGGTCTTCCAGTCCACTTAACACTTCCCAAAGGTTCTCAACCACTTTACCTCCAATATGATATCCGTATTACCCAAATCCAGAGATATAAAGTCAGTGAAAAAATCCAAATCAGCCACTCAGAAAGCCACTTTGCGGCAAATTCTCAATCCATTCACCGTGACCCCTGTACCCAAATAGTTCATTATCTTAACTATATAGTTATGTCTACCACATTACTAAGCTATATCAATCATAAACTGCAAAATATTTCACTGACTTAAATATATAGTTCATTAACTTAACTATATCGACCATTACTAAGGTATATCAATAATAGGTGCAATATAGTTCACTGAATTAACTATATAGTTCATTAACTTAACTATATAGTTAACTATATTAAAGACACTACGATATTGAACTATAGTGAATTTCAGGGGCATGTTGGTCATTTATTTTATCATTTTTGTTATTTACCTAAATTTGCATTTTATAGGTTATTTTTTAGATTTACACCTTCAAATGTGTTATCAACCTAATTAACCCTAGAAAGTACAAAATTATATATAGGCCTGGGCATTTAATCCAAACCTGATAACCCGGATCGAAAGCAGACCGAAAAATCCGGTTCTAATCGGGTTCAGATCTCGTCAAATATCCGGATGGATTTGTTTATTTGATATGCCAGGTATTGGGTCGGTTCAGATATAACGCACAGATCCAAATAAATATATCTTTGACCCGATTTTTATTTTCACTTTTAGAAACTTATGCCATTCGATTCATTCAAAATCCTAATTTTTCGCATCACCATTAATCTTCTGAAATTTCATCTTCCCAATATATAGGTCTCCCGAAATCCTTTCCTTAATTCCCCTTTCACATATTCTTTTAGTGATTGCCGCGATTCTATTGATTTTTTCGAATTTGAAACCCTAAATTCCCAGCTACTATAAAATGTCTTCGATTTCTCAAATTAGAAACACCAAGTCGAAGAATTTCAGCTTCTCCTCCGTCAAGAACATCAAAAAAGTTATTCACAGGTACTCATACTTCTTCTTTGTGACAGAAAAAAATTAATTTTAATTTTTGAAATGAAGTTTTGTTTGTAAAATTTTGATCAACTAGCGTTAACGATCAAGACAATATGATTGGAAATTTCAATATAATTGAGTTTGTTTTATCCATGCATCGTCAAAGTGCTTCTTATGGCAATTGATTCATAGTTTTAACATCATTTTTATAGATGGATTCTTCAGCCTCTCCACACCCACATAACACTGAAGTTGACAAAAATGCTGAAGCTAAGGGAAGACGAAGGAATAAGTACACCATCTGGATCTTGTTCTCAGGCGACTAAAGTGAAGAAAATGATCGTCACAAGGTCTACTGCGTGGAAGTATTACACAAGAACAAATGAGGGTCGTGACAAGTGCATTTCCCACTATTGTTAGAAGCTTCTCTCATGTGCATAAAAATCTGAAACTCTAAACCTCCAGAAGCATCTGAACATCTGCAAGGAGTACCAAACATGGTTAACCTCTCAAAGCAATGATCAAACCGTCATTAGTAATGAAGGTGATTTGAAAACAGCGAAAGTACCAGAGCCTATTTTCAGAGAAGCCTCTAATGAGTTATTGGCGCTAGCTGAGTTTCTTCTCTCTAGTACAGCTTCAAAACACTTCTACATTAAGGAAAGGCGTCATATGTTTATGGTTTTTTAAACCGATATGTTGTAGACATCTATGAATCTAACTATAATCTTTTGTTATCTGTACTTGAATTAAGGTTCCTTTATAAGCCTCACTCAAGACGGACTGCGACTAGAGACATTTTCTAGATGTTTGTGACCAAGAAAGAAGCATTGAAGAGGTGGCTCTACACTAACAAGAAAAGAGTTTCCCTTACTACATATATTTAGGTTTCTCAAACTACAAGTAATTTGTATTGTTAATAGTTTATTCTTTGTCAAAACGCTTTTAATAATATCATACTAATTACGTTGTTTGTATTGCTAACATGTGCAAGTTATATGGTTGTAACTGTAAATTTTATTGACGTAACTTGGCAGCTCAGGAAACTGATTTGGCCTCAAGTACGTTATGGATCATAAATTTCAGACCATTTCTACTGTCCTTTTAGACTGCTTAGCTGAATGAGAAATTTAGAAACTGTTCTGTATCACGGTAGACAACACAACTGCTAATACTTCTGCCATAAAGAAAATTTATATGGAATTTAGTTTACTCTCTCCTGATGCTTTGGTATTATACGTCAATTTCCTTCATATGATGTGTTGTGCGCATATAATCAACTTGACAGAAAAGGAGGGTTTGGGTAATTTAGGGGATAATGTGATGGCAATCTGCAATGCAGTTCAATATGTTTTATCATCTACACATAGGTTGAATGCATTTGACCTAAGGGTTGCTACTGGAAAGATGACACAAGGTAGTTTGCCTATGGATATAATAACTAGGTGGAACTCAACCTTTCTCATGTTGTTTAATGCATTACAGTCTAGGGTGGATTTTGATAGGATGGAAGCAGATGATTAGCTGAACAATGACTACTTTTCAGAAGTAGAAAATGGGTATAAGAGGTGTGTACCGCCTGCTAGTAGTGACTGGAATGGTGTGGAGAAGCTAAAGCGATTCTTGATCATTTTTTTCTAATAGTATCTTGGTAGGCTCTATTTCATATAAGGTTAATTCATACATAAGGTTAATTCATACAAATGCTATAGTGAGATAGTAACAATTGAGAGAAATCTCACCTTATTGGTTAGTAGCTTAGACTCGGATTTGAATTTGAAAGCTTCAGATATGCTGCAAAAGTTTTTGAAGTACTGGGATGGCATCAAAAATGTGAATAAGATGTTGATTCTTGCCACTTTATTGGATCATAGGAAGAAGATGGAATTCGGAAAAGCTGTGTTTTGACAAATTGTATGGGAATGATAGTTTAGAGTATAAAGAAATGGGTGAATCTGTGCTTGATCTTCAAACCTTCATTTTCAAGGAATATGCTAGCCGTTTCAGAGGGTCTACTGTACAATCCTCTCAGTCAAATGAAGCATCATCTGTGACTGCTGAGGAGACTCAAGAGCAAGTCGGGGATATAATGAAGTTGGTTGTTGAGGATTTTGGTTATGAGCAGATGGATTTTGTCTACATATAAATTTTTGATGAAACAGCTGAGGATACAAGGGATGCATTGAAACTATAGTTGAAACAACCTGTTGAGAATCCAAAAGGGTTGATGAGACTTGAGTTCGACAAATCCTCTTGGTGTAAGGTACACAAAACAAGTTTTCTTGTTTTAGCATAAATGGCTAGATATCTCATCTTAATCTAAGTATAATCCATGGCTTCTGAAAGTGCTTTTAGCACTAGTGGTCGGATTTTAGAACCACATAGAAGTTGTTTAACTCACTACATGATAGAGGTGCTAATGTGTACTGAGCAGTGGATGCAGGCTGACATCAAGTTAGGTGAAAACGTCATCACAAATGAACAGATACTAGCTGAAGTTGAAATGCTGTATAAGCTTGAGAAAGGTATGTGTTTCGATCTTCATCTTATTTTCTATATAATTGCATCTTTATCTGTCTTAGTTTTTCTCTTCGTTTGCTTTTTTACCAAAGTTTGAGAATGGAAGTATTGAGGAGAACTGAAGCTTGGGTTTGAAGTTTGCATTTGAAGTTTGCATTTGAAGTTTGAAGAATTTGATTCTTGTTTGCATTTTGAACAATGTTGCTTTTGTTTGAGGTTTTCAGTTTTAACAATTTGGTCTTAAGTTTCAATAATGTTGCTTGAGTTTTGAATAAAACTATAATTTTTATTATGTTATGGTCTAAGTTGGCAACAAGTTTTTAGTCCAAAACATGTACTTTGGTCCCAAAATCCGAAATAGAACCGAAACTGAAATTATTTGTTGTTACTGGGTTTTACATGTGTTACTAAGCCCGAACCAGAACCAAGAATATCTGAACCGAGTACGAACCGATAATTGATAATACCCGAATGGGGTTAAAATTTTGGTATTTCAAAACCCGAATTGCCCCTGAACGAACCCGATTTGGTATCCAAATACCCATGCGTAATTATATCATATTGGTTTGTTATCGAAGAATCTACGCAACATACGCCTTATACATTTGTTGTCACTTTGTAAATAATAAGCAACTTAGGATGAAAAATTTACAAAAATATAGTTTTACAACATACTAACGCATAAAACACTCAGAATAATATGTTTATATACTTATATCAACTGTAAAACTACACAAACAAATTTTAACGTTAGTCATACTAATTGGAATGAAAAAACACCCAAAGTATAATTATTTGTGACTCTGGAACAACTATTATCTTCTGGATAACTGTGTAAATTTGGAGGCAACAAATTTGAATTTTTAACTATATTTTTTGGCAGACCCCGTCCAAAATTCGAACTTGCCTCCATTCCCTTCTCTCTCTTTCATTTCAATTACTTTCTTTCTCATTCAGTTCCGTTCCTTTCTCTTTTGTTTCCCTTTTCCCCGTGTTTTTCTCTTATTCCAGAATCTCTCTCGAGTTCTTTTCGTCCTCGGTCGATCTCGATTTCGGTAAGTGGAAATTCAAATGTTCTTCCTTTGGTTTCTAATTTATGCATTAGATTTCGATAATTTTGGGATTGTGTAGAATGATGGCTATCACATTTGGAAATGTTGAGTTCGAAGAGGACGTGACTAGGTTAAGGAAGGAGATTGATGAGCAGTCATAGAAGATTCGAAGCTTCGGATGCCTTGAATTTAAGATGGAGGAAATTTGTATGGAACTGAAAAATATGGTGAAGAGATTGCAAATCTGAAGGAGTTAATTGTGAGTCTCGACGTTTAAAACATCCATTGTGGATGTGTTTTGTATTAACCTATGTGTGTTTGAACTTATTTGTGTTTAATTTTTTTTTTTCCTTTTTATAAGACTATGTAATTTTCTATCTTAAGTTGAAAATTCTATGTTAAATTATATTCTAAGTTGAAAATTCTATGTTAAGTTAGAAAACTTATGCTAAGTTTTACCTAGTTATATTAGTAGTAGAAATTCAAACACAAATAAAACCAACATAGGATTATCTAGTAATAACAGTAGTACGAATTCAAATACAAATATAACTAATATAGTTTTATCTAGTAATACAAGTAGTACGAATTCAACTGCAAATATAATCAATTCTTCTCTACACTATTCAGCGAAGGCTTTAAATTGTCTAGAGTTTTCAATGCTTCGTGGATGAAACACTTCGTTGATGTCTTTATTTTCTTCTTATACACCGTCAGTGGGAAGTACATTTCCATAGGCTGTAGTGTTGTCGTTTCCTCTTCAGAATCCTGCAACAATACATTCAGTTTACCAAGTATTACCATGTTATACATTTTTTTCATCAATTTCTAACACGAAACCGATTTCGAACATCTAAAAATTAACCGAAATCAACATGAGACTTACCTTTGCTCTTTGAAGATTGACCCTGGTGGAATCAGAGTGAAATTGCAAGTATCAGAATAAATTATACTTGTGAAATCATTTGAAATCGCTTGTTGTGTGTTTCCTTTTTAATTTTACGGATTTTATCTGAGTTATATTCGCCAGGTTAGATTGGATTGGATTGGGGGGAGGGGGGGGGGGTAAAACCAATGTATAAGATGTAATTTTCCTAATTTAAATATGATAATCAAGTAATAAACCTATTTTCTGAATCTATAATAAATCAAAAAGAATTTTGGTTTATAAGGAGGACTTTTCAGATTTAGTTTCAAGATGAAAGGGCTTTTGAGACAAAAACTCATCAGGAGCCCTATATAAACAATGAAACAATGAGTTCCAAAAACCATGATTTTGACTCAACCAAGATTTACGAAGAAAAACAAGTTTCACTTGAAGAACAAGTTCCAAAAACATGCTTTTGATTTGAAGAAGAAAAACAAATTTTGCTAGAAGAATGAGTTCCAAAAGCCATGTTTTTGGTTAAGAACTATCAAAGAAGAAAACAAAGAAAACAAGTGATACGATCCTGACCAGGCCAACAAACCAGATGGATGGACCAGCCGACCAAGCTAAGGAAGATCAGTTGAAATTAGGTGCTCCGGACCATGGACCAAGGAATGAAGACTACTTTGTTCGACCAAGAGGACATTTGGAGCATTCTGACCGTGACAGAACTAGCATGGGACGTTCTGGATTGGGGATTGGTAGAGACAAGAATCTTCTCGACCTAGGCGACTTAAGGTGTGAGCCCGGGTAAGCCCAATATGGAGCCAAAGAAGAAGTAGGCTCATACCAACCTCAGTTCAAGCAAAGGATGAAATTTCCCTTGACCAACCAAGTATAAAGAACTAATGGGTCGAGGCAGATTTGGTCTGGTTCATGTGAAATAAAGAGATGGTCAATGCTTGTTCATTTCCAGCTAAACCGAGTCAAGGAAGCCACCAAACCAAGCTAAAGTGTCCAATTTGGTTTCTGATGGGATATTGCACTATTTTACCAATTATAGGTCATATTCTAAAGCCAAATGGTTCAAAAAAGGAGTTGGGAACAAGATTGGACAAGTGACCCATGTTCTAAAGAGTTAGGGCCGTGGGGTGAAGTGTGGTTGCACTTTTGGTAGAAAGGAAGATTCAACAAGGTCCACTAAGTTTTTGACCAGAGCACCAACAACAAAGACAAGAACCGATGCTGAACAGTACCATGAACCAGAGTGTAAGACCCGTCTCATCCTCACTCGAGAACGGCGTGCCAGTAACCTTATCTTATTTCACAAATGTTTCAATTAATAAACCTTTGACTTTATTTCTAGAAATCAATAAATAAATCCCATAACTGAAATATCTCAATTAAATCGTAAAATAAATGTTTAAAATAAAATACTAAGAAAAACGTAGAAATCCCAAAATAGCACCCGATCTGATATGCATCTATCTACTCATTTGTCTTACATGAATAGGGAAGAAAGAGGAGTGAGTAACAGGGGAGTCACTCAGTGAGGTTGGGGATGCTAAAACACAGAAAACGTAGTTCTGGTCATAGCACTCCAAAACGGTAAAAAGACTAAGCATGAGTAAACACGGCACCTAAAACACCCAAACAACAACCAATGGTCCTACTAACGGATCCAGTGACCGTCAGTAGCCCCTGAAGAGGACAATATGTAATTAGTGTCCAACAGCACCGTCCGTAGATGATTATCTATCTCAATAGGCACTAGAAAACAGATCGAATAAGCTGCCAACACAATCTCACACACAACAAGCGACACAAGTACAGAAGTCCGTCTTTGTATCCCTGCAATCTCTAACGTCTAACATACTCGACTAACTATATAAGTAAACATGAATAAGAAACAATTTATATTTTAACATGAATAGTCAATGAGTTGAATCATCTATATTCCTAAGTCCAGTTTACAAACAAAACTACCTAGACTCGATCAGAGAAAATGGATCATATTTAGTTCTAAATTCCATCTAAGGCGTTCTAAACGAAAGTACATAATTATGCGGATAAGCCCTCACCCTAGCCCTTACCACCAAGAGTAATATAATTTCCTATGCTATAAAGCTCCAGATCGGTTTTCCTTCAATCGAGAGCTAGATCTACGATTCCAGAAGATCACGGAAAATATTCAGGTCAAACGGACTATGTTTTCCTAAAAAAACACACACATCTCTACAATCTGGTCGCAAATCAACACTAGACATATACGCTTCAAAACATAGCGATAACTTATTACTCATACCTCGGATCTGCACTAACTTAATTTATATAAAAAGAAGACGTTCGGGGCTTTCACACGATAGGTGGATGGTTCCGTGGACCTTCACGGTTCGACGGGAAATCCCCTTGCAAGATGGAGGCGGACTGAAAATGCAAATCTGGCAGTGCGGTGAACATGCTCAGAAGAAACAACCAGAACTTTCACTATAAAGATCCGAATCATAAATCGCTTGCGGCAGTAGACCGATGAAGACATACCTACTGATTTTTAGAATGATTGGATTATATTTACTTATACGATTTTTTCTTTTTTGAAAACTGGTCAGATCTGCATCCTTATAAGTGACTCAGGTGGCTTTTCTTTCAAGGTGGCTGACCGACGGCTACTCTGGTGAAAATCTGACAGTAATTCGTCACTCAAAAAACCCTACCACATCACTAGGTCGTGTCTCTCTCTTAAATAGAGGAGAGGGAGACAGTAGGTGTACTTGTGGAAAGACCATCTTACCCTTACTGATCAATTTGGGCTTCTACCTTTGGGTTTTTCCTTTCTTCACTATTGAGCCATGAAAATAGGGAACAACCAATGTCATATATGCAACTTTGCACAACCCTTAAAAAAATCAACACTAATCCTTCGAGTGGTTCTAATCTTGATGAGATGTTCTACTTCCAACTGGATTCTCCTCAACTGTTTTTTCCATTATCGTGCTATTATAATAGCACGACAATCTCCACTAAAGAATGATGCTAGCCATGTCCTTAATGGCTTCCTAATACTTGTGGGGAACAACCCACTATGTTTCCACTGCGCTTACTCTGATTGCAAAGATGAATACCAACTCAAGGTTTCCTACCTTGTTATTTTTCCATAGTGATTTCCAAAAACTCTCCATTAGGTTTCCATCCCCAGTAAACTTGTCTTTTATGCTTGCTTTTGAAACTTCTTGCCATATTGTTTTCCTAACACTCTTTCAACACTTTCGATGACCAGTTTTGCCGCTTGAAGAAACTACGTTAGCTGCCTCAGAAACTCACAAAGACCTCCACAACGAACCTATAACGCCCCAGCTGCCCCTACTAATAGGTCTCATGTCCAATCTCTCTGGCCCATGTGCCCACTTCTGTCTGACGGTCAGTGTGTTATTTTTCGGAGAGCTCGAGAGACTTGTTTACTGACCCTGCAACCACCATATGACCGGTCCCCGTGCTTTTCTTCACTTACACATTATCGCAAATCATTCACACGGTATCGCGAATCACTTCCCGGTAGGTCACTCATCCTTTGACTACTCCATCTCAAGCACCCTTAACCTTGGAGTTCTCTCTGGATGTGTGACCGAAAAGGTAAGTGCACTTTAGTGACATAGGTAGCCAAATCAATTCTCTTAAACCTTTCTACATACACCACTATATACCAGAAATTGAGATGTTATAAAACCGCTAACTTTACGATCCCACCATTGATCCTCCAATTTGCATTACCACGAAGACCTCCTCCATAGTTTAACGTGATTGGACATCACACCAGCTTTTCATAACCCGTCGAAGTTGCTGCCACAGAACTGACTTCTGAATTCCAGACTTAGCACAAATTTGAACAGTTTTCAGCAGATCCTTGCCCAATAAGTAACGCGAATAACTTTCTTAAGTTTACTTCGATTGGGACACCACCACTTCCTATGGCTTCCTTGCAACACGATCTTTCCATAGACCCCTTGCTCACTACCTAACTCCTTCTGGTTGAACAGGAAACCGCATCCCAAAACTTCAGCTCAAAACTGCACCTTTTTTTTTCTTTTTCTTTTTCATTTTTTTTTTAATTCTTTTATTGAATTGGACTAACAACAACAACCTTGACTTAATGACAACAAAGACCCTCCAAAAAATCATGGTGCTTGCAGCAATGATTTATGGCAACGAGAACGAAGAACTGCGAACGACAAATGAAGAGATCCAACCGAAGATGAGAACACCAATCAAAAGCTAGACGATGCCGATTGGAGTACAAAACAATGACGACATGAAAATGATGATGGGCTCCTCCCAGAACCTTCCTTACTCCCAAGCTAACGAGAAAACGAATTCAACATGCTAGCCACACCAGACTTATGATGCGAATCCGGCACTGCGGCAGACATGCTCAGAGAAACAACCACTCAATATACATATCCGAATGATAAACCACTTGCGGAAGTAGATCGATGAAGTAGTCAGAATAAACCTACAGATTTTTAACTTGATTGGATTATATTTACTTATCCGATTAGTCTTTCTCCCAAAACTGGTCGGATCTGCCTTCTATATCTTTTTAGGTGGCTCCAGTAGCTTTTCTATCAAAGTGGCTGATCGGCAGCTACTCTGGTGACAATCTGGCAAGGCTTCGCCACTCAAAAACCCCTACCACATCTCTAAGTCGTGGCTCTCTCTTTAATAGAAGAGAGGGAGACACTAGGTGTACTTGTGGAAAGACCATCTTACCCTTAATGATCAATTTGGGCTTCTACCTTTGGGTTTTGCCTTTCTTCACTATTAAGCCATGAAAATAGGCTCAAAATACTCTATGTTAAACGAGCCGTATATCATTTGTGGGCTTTCTTTTACCCTAACACTGATGTTTCTGAGACATTGCTTCATTTACAAGTTAGATTTCTAAGATGGGCCGGTCCAGCGCTGTTACACGAAGGTTCAATCTTCTCATGGTAGCCAAAGACGGCCAAGGAGAACCATAGAGGTCAGAGGTTGTTTTGATGAAAGCCTTGAAAGACTAAAGCTTAAGATCCCCATATGTTATGGAAAGAATGATCTTTATACTTTTTGGAGTGAGAAAAGAAAATTGAAGTTGTGTTTGATTGCCAAAACTTTTATGAATCTAAAAAGATAAGGCTTGTTGCCACTGAATTTAATGATTATGCTATTAATTGGTGGAATCAATTGGTGAAAACATGAAAAGAATCGGAGACAGACCAGTGGAGTTTTGGCAAGAGATGAAGAATCTCATGAGGAAGTGTTTTGTTCCCAGCCATTACCACAAGGAGTTGCACCAAAAGATCAGGCGGCTAGCACAAGGGAACATGAGTGTTGAGGATTATTTTATAGGAGATGGAAAATCTAATGATCAAAGCTGATTATGATGAGGATTTTGAGGCCAATATGGCTAGGTTTCTTGGAGGAATAAATAGAGATGTCCAAGGTCACCTTGAAATTCAAGAGTATGAGGACTTGGAAGAGATGCTCCATAAAGCCATTTTGGTTGAGAAGCAACTTAAGAAAAGAGGCAACACACGCCAAATCTATGAATTTAGAACTTCTAGTGTGAGGCCGAGTCAAACCAAAGAGTAACTGGCTATAGCTAAGCCAAGGTTTGATAAGTTCCCATCCACTAACCAAGACAAAGTTAAGTCTGAACACTCTAATTCTAGAACTCGTGACATTGAGTCTGTTAAGTGCCATTGTAATAACCCTATCAAAAGCTAAAAATACCTCGAGAAGGATTTTGGTCGAGAAGACCGTGTGGCGCAATTTCTAAAATTTCGGTGTTTGAACGGGAGTTAGGACTAACAGTCGAACGGCTACGCTGACACACGTTAGAACGATAACATCCCGGTGTGTTGAGCATGGCGGAGTGTGGTCCGCCATGGTGAGGTAGTCTGATGGCTGTGTGATCTGTCGTGACTGGCGGAGTCATGGTGGTGTGTCCTCATTACTTATTGATGGTGTGGTCGGAGTTCCCATTGTACCCCATTGCTAGCGAAGGACCGTCTAGGTGGGAGGACTCGGAGAGACAGGATTGCAGCCTAGGGCCGATTTTAATCCGACGGGATATCGAGACGACTTCCGCGAGGCAAGGCAGAGTTGGGCTGAGATGCACCACGTAATCGGGGCTCGGTTGTGAGTGATGATCTGGCTTAACTTGTCTTTGTGATAAGACAAGTGCAGGGTGTTCACAGTGGGGAATACGACCCACTATGAGATCTCTGTCTCCATGCGTGTGTCAGCGTTCTGAGAACGCGGTGATAATAGAATGTGGTGGTATTAGAGCATATAGTCTTTTAGGGCTTGCATGCTTCGGCTATTGTTTGCATGAATATTATTGTTTGTGTTTGGGGGTTATCTTTGGGGTTTGGGAATTATTATTTTGTTAGTGGGTCTTGGACTCACTGAGTAATCTTATATTACTCACCCCTTTTTCTCTCCTGCAGGTAACCCATAGGTGACCGGTAGCAAGTGGCGCGGAACGTTAGGACACCGGAGTAGTTTGCGTTGACTTTTATAAAACTCGTTTGTGGAATAAAGTATGTACTATCTATCTTTTGGGCTTATCCCGAAGCCGCTGAACTATATATGTTTGTAAGAACGTATTTTGGAACGATATGGTTATGAATAATATGTACCTTTTTGCAAACTTGGCTTGCTCAATGATATTAGTCTAGTCCGGACTAACACAACTCGAGATCATGGTACATGTTGAAAAGTCTTAGGCCGTGGTCGAGAGGGCTCGAGTTAACTTGACAGAACGGTTCTGTTTTCGGATCTGTCATGGGATGAACTGTTCTATTGGTTAACCTTGGCATTGTGATATATGTGGGTCGTCTATAGTTATAGATCGAACCGGGGGTGTTACAAATTGTGGTATCAGAGCATGGTTTTTTGATCATGCTCACGGGACAAGCTAATTAGTTTGTTACCCGTGACAGATGTCTGAATGTTGGTTGGGTGGTTAGAGGCTGAGGGGTCTGTCAATGAGTCAAGAAGATGGGGAACCCTTTCGATGTTTGGAATCAATAAACGCATTCATGAACCCAAACGGAGAACGCGGGAACCATACGATGAGGCCGAGTCATACCACTGAAACGGCCAGTGGAACAGAACATTTGGACAGCGATTATTCATGGGTGCCGAATTCCTATAGATCACCATACCTATCCCTGAGCCCCCTGGATCTAGTATTGGCGCATCTGGCACTCAAGTACCGCCCCAGGCGAATCATCAGAATGCTGTACAAGACGGGAGAGCAGAACCTATAAATATGTTGGGAGAACGAATGGCGTCAGGGAGCAGCCGAACACAGAAGAACAGCAGAGGGCGGATCCTACCCTAGCCATGGTGCACGACATATTGTCTAAGGTTATCCTGAGGCAAACAACCCCCGATCCGAATGTTGGAGCGGCATAGACCCCAGACTTTCTGAAGATCGTTACAATCATGAAATCTTTGGGAACCTATCGATTCGAAGGACAGCCCGACCCATACGAAGAGGATGCATGGATACTATGCATCGAGAAAAACTTCACAGCAACGAGGTGCCCTCTGGAGTTTAAAAAGGACGTTGGTGTGCACTACCTCGAAAAGGAAGCATTAAGCTGGTGGAGTACCATTGATCGCCAGTCCGGGCACATTATCAACACATGGGAGAAATTCAGGGAAGAATTTGAGCAAAAGTATTTCCCACCGGAGGCTCGAGATCGACTAACCCAGGAATTCCTTCGACTGGAGCAAGGAGAGAAGACCGTGAATGGGGCTGTATACATGAGATTGCAAAGATACACCACATATTGCAACGTTAGTGAAAAAGCTTTGGCGAGACAGTTTATGCAAGGATTTAAACCAGAGATAGGAAGCCGACTACAGTCGGTAACCTTCACTAATCCTCATGAAGCATAGAGAAAGCGTGAATGTAGAAGCCTATCTACTTCAAGAAAAAGCGGCAAGGAATAAGAAAAGAGGAGACAACAAATCCAGCCCAATCACAACCTCAAGACCGACTCAGTCTACGCTTAGACAACCGGCATACCGCAGAAGAATCCGAAACGGAAGAACTTTCAGACCAAGAGAGATGAACTACAACTAGATATGTTTAACCTGTGGAAGTGAAGGACATGTATCTCGACACTGTCCTGGTAATCACAATGCAATGAATGGGCCTGCATATGTCTCGTGTTTCACATGTGGAGAGAAGGGTCATTACGCGTCAAGCTGTCCATTGAAACAGGAGAACCAACCAGAAGCACTGACTAAACTGACAAATGGACTCTCAGCCAAGCGCCAAGCTACAGTGGGCAAAGTCTACTTGTTAGAGGCAGTAGCCTTTAGATTCCACATGACCATCAAAAGGTCCCATAATAGGTAAAACCGGACGCTAACCTTCTCTTACTTGAAAAATGAAAGTGCTTGTTTGATTGCATGCTTGTTGAGTTATGTTATTATAGTTTGGTAGGAACATTGCATGTCGGTGGAAACCCCAAACCTTTCTTGTTCGATTCAGGAGAAACACATAGTTTTATGACTCTCGAGATAGATTTTAGGTTTAGTGATGCTTTTATGAGAGAGGAAGTGAGTGTTTCCATGTAACTCCCGAAAATGAAACCCTTAGTGTAGCAAATTTAATAATAGGAGTACCCGTAAAAGTCCAAGATAGGACCATTAGGACAAATCTTCTAGTGACACCCCTAAGACATTTCGAGGTAATACTCGGGATGGATTGGTTATTTAGTTATATAGCCCAGTTAAATTTTGAAAAAGGAAGAGTGACTCTTAGGGAAAACCAGAAACCATAAATATTGTACCATGGGATTAAGCCTAGTAAGGTGGTATCCCTAGTAGCAGCCGCAAGGGTAGTAAAGCAACTGGAATACGGGGAGACCTATACGGGTGATAGAGGAGGATGAGGAAAAATGAATTGAAGCTTGAAGACATTCCAGGAGTGCGAGAGTATGCGGATGTGTTCGAACCTTTGACAGCATTGCCCCCACCATGGAAGAACCCTTTTACTACAAACTTAGAATCGGGAGCGGCGTCGATAGCCAAGACGCCATACCGAATAGCCCTGGCTGAGTTAGTAGATCTAACGACCCAATTGGAAGATTTAATGGGGAAGGGTTTTGTCCGAGCAAGTTTGTCACCCTGGGGAGCACCGGTTCTGTTCGTGAAGAAAAATGACGACAGTATGAAACTCTGTATCGATTACCGGGGTATCAATAGCGTCGCGATCAAGGACAAGTATCCACTTCCAAGGATCGATGAATTATTAGACCAGTTACAAGGAGCAAGTTGGTTCTCAAAGATAGACTTAGCCTCGGGCTACCACCATATTTCAATCGTGGAAGAAGATGTACAAAAGACGGCGTTCAACACAAGGTACAGACAGTACGAGTTCGTGGTAATGCCGTTTGGGCTGACTAATGCACCGGCAGGATTCATGCGGTTGATGAATGAAGTATTTCATGATTACTTGGACAGTTTCGTGATTATATTGATGATATCTTAATCTACTCCCGGACCAAGGAAGAACATGAAGCACATCTGGGAAAGGTCCTGGAAAGATTGAGAAGCAAGAAGCTATATGCCAAGTTCAGCAAATGTCGATTTTGGAAAAGGGAGATTGGTTTCTTAGGACATCGAGTCTCGGAACAAGGTGTAACGGTAGATCAGGGGAAAATATCAGTCATTCAGGATTGGCCACAGCCTACAACTATTACAGAAGCTAGAAATTTCTTGGCCTAGCCGGATATTACCGAAAATTTGTTAAGGGTTTTTTGTCCATTTCGAAGTCATTAACAAAATTGATGGGGAAAGACGTCCCTTTTGTCTGAAACACGGAGGCCGAAGGAGCATTCATAAAACTTAAGAAAGCTCTAATGACGGCACCGGTTTTGATATTACTAGAGCCTGACAAGCCTTACACAATATATACGGACGCATCAAGAGTTGGCCTGGGTTGCGTCCTAATGCAAGAAGGAAAAGTAATAGCTTATGCCTCACGACTATCGTGAAAGCTAGAAGAGAACTATCCGACACATGACTTAGAAATAGCGGCGTTAGTATTTGCCTTGAAGATATGAGATCCTACCTATACGGAAAAAGCGTACATGTATTTATTGACCATAAAAGTCTGAAATACCTATTCACGAAAGCGACCTCAACTTACGACAAAGGCGCTGGATGGAGTTCATTGCGGACTATGACATAAAGATTCAATACCACCCAACCAAGGCTAACGTGGTCGCAGACGCACTAAGTCGACAGAAAGCGGACTTAAGTATGGAAAAGGAAGTAGAAGCGCTGAACCAAGAGATAAAACTTGTAAGCCTAGCAGCTTTGGAGGGCGAGTCAAGTGAATCATTGGGACTACAAGCGGTAAACCAAGTTGGATTAATTCAGTGAATCCGAGAAGAGAAAATACATGATGAGAAGATACTTAAAATTATTAAGAGATTGAAGAAACTGAAGTGGGCGACCCAAGTGTATATCATCTGGCCGAAGACGGAACCCTGTTACTCAAATGACGAATCACCGTGAGAAGACGGAAGACTAAGAGAAGAGATCATACGGACAGCACACCGCTCAGTGTATAGTATTCACCCAGGAAGTACAAAAATGTACAGAGATATCTGGAGATACTATCATTGGCCAGGTATGAATCGATCGGACGCTAAATGGGTTGCTCAATGTCAAGTGTGTCAGTAACTCAAGGCCGAACATCAAGTGCCAAGAGGACTATTACAAAGCATCCAATACCAAAATGGAAATGGGATTCAATCTCCATGGATTTCATTGTGGGATTACTGGTCTCGAAGGGAAGAATGAACAATGTCGTATGGGTAATTGTACATCTACTGACTAAGGCGGCACATTTATTGGCAATTAGAGACTCGGATAAAGTATGGTATTGGCAATACTATACATCAATCAGATCGTAAAATTACACAGAGTGCCGATAAATATAGTATCAGACAGAGATCCAAGGTTTACAGCAGCATTCTTGAGGGCATTACAGGGTGTGTTGGGAACCGAACCGAATCACACATTAGTACTGCTTTCCATCCAAAAACAGACGGACAAACCGAAAGGACGATCCAGACGCTGGAGGATCTGCTGAGGTTATGCATCATATACTGGGGGGGGGGCGTATGGGAAGATTGCCTACCCATAATCGAGTTCTCCTACAAGACAGCTATCACACAAGCATTAGCATGTCACCATACGAAGCGTTATATGTGAGGCCATGCCGAACTCCATTTTTTTAGACAGAGGTTGGGGGGGAAGAAGAGTATTTGGACCTTGGGTTGTGGACGAGACGACGGAAAAATTACAAGTCTTTCGAACCAAAATGAGGAAGGCTCAAGAGCGATAAAAGAAGTATGTGGATCAAGGACATCGAGAAGTAACATTTAATGTGGGAGATTGAGTATACTTGGAAGTATCCGCACAAAAAGGGAAAGACCGATTTGGAAAGATAGGTAAGTTAGGGGTACGGTACATCGGACCATGTCAAATCAAAGGAAGAGTGGGCAAAGTAGCATATCGATTGGAACTACCGTCAGATATGAACCTGCACCCAGTATTTCATGTTTCAATGCTTCAAAAGTATATACGAGACCGGATGCGAATGAACCACAGAGAATAGAGGAACTGCTGATGGACTTAACTTATCCTAAAGGACCTCTCAAGATAGGACTCAGAAGAGTACGAAAGTTGAAGAATCGAGAGATTTCCCATATACAAGTCTTTTGGGGAAGGCAGAACCGAATGGATGTCACATGGGAAGACGAGCAATGATTCAAAGAAAAGTACTCTGAGTTCTTCAAGCCAAATCCAACGATGGAGCAGGGAGAGTTGTCCCAACCCTAGGAATTCGAGGACGAATTCTATTAAGGGGGGGGGGAGTGGGGGGAGGGAGAATGTAATAACCCTGTCAAAAGCTAAAAACACCCCTAGAAGGATTTTGGTCGAGAAGACCGTGTGGCACAATTTAAAAAATTTCAGGAACGGACATGGAACAAGTTGAGAAGCTACTCAAGACAGTGGGACAAAAATTGGACGGAAGAAAATTCGGCCACAACGAGTAAAAAATACGAGAAACAATGAGTATTTCCCGGCAAACAGTTTAAGGCCGACAGTACAATTTTAAGCCAGATACTAATTGGTCATGTTTTTATTAAGACAATAATTAGTTGCACGCCACATGCCTTGTTGTAATTGGTGACTGACATGATGGGAGAGTGCTGGAGCGATTTGATTGGAGGAAAGAAGATATTTATGAAAGAGGGTAAGGTGGAGCGATTTGATTGGATGGAAGAGACAAGGCTACATGCTAACTCCTCATTGGTTGAGAAAGATTATAAATACAGCCTCAAACTCTCAGCCACCTCATGCATTACTATCCTAAGCGTGTGTGTGTGTAAGAGTGTGAGAAAGAGAGTGAAACCGTGAGAGAAAGAGTGAGTTGAGTGTATGGTGAGTCGTGTGTGTCTAGATCCGGTGTTAAGAGCCATAGTGGGCAAGGTGATCTAGGCGGTTTTCATCAGATCTGGTGAGTCCCGGTAGATGTGGACTAACGTGGATCACCATGTTCATGGCGACATGAGTTCCTGAGTTGGGCAGGTTAATACTGTGATGTATCACTGGTTCCGTTAGATTAGGATCTGTGTGTTTGGATGGACTAGTGAGTCCCAGTAGATATGGCCTACCGTTGACCACTGTCTGTAATGAAACGTGAGTTTCCCGAAGAGGGCGGGTTAGCGTTGTGCCTCAACAATGGTCACGGTAGAATAGGATTTGTGTATGTGTGCGTATGCTAACGTGTTTTGCAGGGGAGCCGTGGATAAGTGTGGATCCACGTGCTGTAAACCCGTTGGGTGAGGTAATGGTTGGTACATGGCCACGGGTCATGTTACCAACCTTGCCGGTTTGAGAAAAGAAAGTGTAAGGGCGCCATGATCTTTGGATCTATTTGCATGAACCTTCACCGGATCGACTGATGTGCGGTTTACGAGAAAACTGGTTACTTGGCTGGATGGTTATGTAGGAGGCGTTGGTATTAAACGTGCATGAGTGAGGTTAAAACGGTGAGGCTTGAACCGTGAGCGAGAGATAGGACTAGCGGCCGTATGGTTAGACCGACACGCTAAGGCGCTATCATCTCGGTGTGTGAACAGGAGTTAGGACTACGGCCGCACAGCTACGTCGACGCACTTTAGGATGGTATCATCCCAGTGTGCTGAGCATGGCGGAGTGTGGTCCGCCATGGTGAGGTAGTCCGACGGCTGTGTGATCTGTCATGACTGGCGGAGTCATGGTGGTGTCCTCATGACTTAGTGACGGTGTGGTCGAAGTTCCCCGTGTACCCCATTGCTAGCAAAGGACTGTCTAGGTGGGAAGAATCGGAGAGATGGGATTGCAGCCTAGGGCCGAGTTATATCCGACGGGATATCGTGACGACTTCCGTGAGGCAAGGCGAAGTTGACCCAAGATGCACCACGTAATCAGGGCTCGATTGTGAGTGATGTTCCGGCTTGACTTTTCTTTATGATAAGTCAAGTGCAGGGTGTTCACGGAGGGGAACACGACCCACTATGAGATCTTTGTGTCCACTCGTGTGTGAACGTTGTGAGAACACGGTGATAATATGATATGTTGGTATTATAGCAAATAGTCTTTTAGGGCTTGCATGCTTCGGCTATTGTTTGCATGAATACTATCGCTTGTGTTTGGGGGTTATCTTTGGGGTTTGGAAATTATTATTTTGTTAGTGGGTCCAGGACTCATTAAGGTAACCCATAGGTGACCGATAATGTTTGACGCGGAATGTTAGGACACATAAGTAGTCTGCGTTGGCTTTTGGAAAACTTGATTTTGGAACAAAGTATGTACTATCTATCTTTTGGGCTTATCCCACGGCCTCTGAGCTATATATGTTTGTAAGAACGTATTTTGGAACGAAATGGTTATGAATAATATGTTCGTTTTGGCAAACTTTTCTTCCTCAATGATATTAGTATAGTCTGGATTAACACAACATGAGATCATGATACAGGTTGAAAATCCTTAGGCCGTGGTCGAGAGGGTTCGAGCTAAGTTGGCGGAACGGTTCTGTTCTCGGATATGTTCTGTGATGAACTAGTATACTGGTTAACCTCGGCACTGTGACATCTGCGGTTCATCTATAGTTATAGATCGAACCGGGGGTGTTACAGCCATGGCAGGGGAAACTATGCTAGGGACTGCCCAAATAAGAGAGCTTCGGTGTTGATGGACAATGGAGAGCTTGGAGCTGAGGAGGAAAAGGAATCAAATTCAGAAAACTTCTTGGAAGAGTATGTAGTTGAACCTGCTAAAGGGGAGCTTTTTTGTTGCTATGAAACTTTTAAGTGTTCAGAATAAAGCTGATGAGAGTGGAGAAAGAGAGAACTTGTTTCATACAAGATGTCAGGTCTAGGGAAATATTTACAGCATGATCGTAGATGGTTGTAGTTGTGCAACCGTGGTGAAGAAGCTTGGTTTGAAGACAACTAGACATAAGAATCCTTACCCTCTTCAGTGGTTGAATGAGAGTGGAGATATGAAAGTAACTAAGAGAGTTCTAGTTCCTTTTTCTATTGGCAGGTTTGAAGAGGAGGTTCTTTGTGAAGTTTTGCCAATGGAATCAAGCCACATTCTATTGGGAAGGTCGTGGCAGTATAACCACAAGGTGCGACATGATGGCTTTATAAACAAATACACTTTTGAGCATGAAGGAAAAGCTATCACATTTGTTCCCATGTCACCTACCTCAAGAAGTCTATAAAGAACAGAAACACCTGAGCAGAAAGAAGGACCAGCAGGAAGGAGAAGGAACCACAAGCAAACTAATTAATGTTCTTATGAAGTCTTTGGAAGAACTAGGTAAGTTTTCTTCTCTCTCACATAAGTCTGTTATTGAACAAACTTGTTTGAAACTAACCAGCCTATAACCGGTTGCACCGAGTAGAGATGAGTCTCTTTTTCAGGTTAAAGGATAAGACACCTCAAAGGAAGAACCAATAAGTTTGAAACCAAAGGGAGTTAGTCAAGAACCTGAGGCGACCTTAGTGACCAACCTTGGAGACAACTGGCTTAAGAACAATGTTGTTAAGGATCAGGTAACAAAGGATGTGGAACATCAAAACCTTCTACAACAAAAAATGGATGAGACAAGGATCATTCTGGTCAAGTTTTGAAACCTGTCCTTGTTAAGAAACACCAAGGTAAGCCTCAACTGGTTTTCAATTCCTTTGGTACTAAATCATTTTCTCTTGATGTTTGTCAAAAAGATCTGAGGTCAAATCCTCTTCAAGAGAGGGAGGATGATATGATCCTGACCATGCGAACTAACCCGACGGATGGACTAGACGGCCAAGCTAAGGAGGATCAGCTGAAACTAGGAGCTCTGGACCATGGACCAAGGAATGGAGGCTATTTTGTTCGACCAAGAGGACATTTGGAGCATTCTGACTGTGACAGAACTAGCATGGGACGTGCTGGATTGGAGGCTGGTAGAGATAAGAACCTTCCTGACCTAGGCGCTTTAAATAGTGGCCCGGGTAAATCCAAAATGGAGCCAAAGATGAAGTAGGCTCTTCCCAACATCAGTTCAAACAAAAGATGGCATTTCCCTCGACCAACCAAGTATGAAGAACAAATGTTTTGAGGCAGATTTGGTCTGGTTTGTGTGAAATCAATAGATTTTTTTAAAAAATGTTCTTTTTGGCCAAACCGGGCCAAGGAAGTCATCCGACTAAGCTAAAGAGCCCAATATTGTTTCTGATGGGCTATTGCACTATGCTACCCAGTATAAGTCCTATTCTAAGGCCATATGGTTCAAAGAAAGAGTTGGCAATAAGATTGGACAAGTGACTCATGTTCTAAGAAGTTTAGGCTGTGGGGTGAAGTGTGGTTGCACATTGGGTGGAAAGGATGATTCAACAAGGTCCACTAAGTTTTTGTCCAAGCCCACTTCGCCCAGCAGCAATCAGAAGTTCAGGGAGTGCATAAGCTAGTCAAACCGTTTGAAGATCAAGGTCATTCTCTCTTGTCTTAAATTTAATCGTCTTTGTTTATATTTCCTAAGTACTTTATTTTCCCCATAATCTTTCTAGTTTTAATCGTTTGTAAGACTTGCACGCCCATAATAATATTCAGACCTTTTTAGTTAAAATTTGTTTATTTTTAAAAGTAACTCTCAGTTTTGTTAATTTGGAGCATTTGGTTATTTGATGTGTAAAATCCAGCAACAAACAAGTTTATCAAGGACTATCCCACAAGTTCTTGCGTGGTCATTCACCAGCCTAAGGTGTTGAAGGCGTCTTGAGTTGTTCTAGGGTGTTATGTTTCATATACCTAAAGTTCTAAGCACACAAATTCTTTTATCCAAAGCTTCACCGCCTTACTTCATCAAGAAAACATCCTAAGTGAATCTTGTTTGTTGAGTTTCACATATTCAAGGTGTTTGCTACACGGATTATTTGGAATTTAAGATTATCCAACCAACCTTTCAAGTGCCAATCATTGGGAAGAACGTATCAACGAGCTCTTGCTCTGAAAACAAACTCCAATTCAAAGAATGAGTTCTATAAACCATACATTTAACTCAAGAACCGACATCAAAGAAGAAAACCGAGATCAAAGAGAACTAGCGCTTGTTCTGAAAATGAACTCCAATATCTCGCGAGTTACAAGGACAGCTCTCAAGCTCCACCGAGGTATTTTTAACAAAAAAATTTCTTACAACCAGTTCTGGAGTTCCACAAAAAAGAAGAGAAGAAGAGAAGAGAAAAAAAAAAAGAAAAAAAAAAGGGAGGAGTGGTTCACGTCAAGCTCAAACTTTTGTTGAATTTCACCTCGTGAACGCTCCTATACTCTCACCGTTGTCCAATCTCTACTAAAGCTCTGAGCAAGACAAATCAAGCGAGTTTTCAAGAATCTCCTACGAGTTTCAATTCAAGGTAACAGAAGAATCCCATCTACAGATGTAACAGTCCACCTGTTTTCTTCATCAATGACGTTTACCCAATAAACAAAAAAGAGTATAAGCAAGTCAACAAACACAAAAGAGTATAAGCAAGAGCTCCAAACAATGTTGACGACAGTTGGGAGAGACGACAACATTTCATATCAAGCACGAGCTCTCAAGTCCCTGCTCAGCCCAAATATTTGAGAGATGGAACACACAAAATACACTTGAGCTGTTTAGATCATAGATTACAAACAAGCTCTAGCTCATGCTTCAGTTTGCCAGCTCATAAAGCGAGTTCTCAAGCTTCGTTCGAAACCATAAAATGAGTTCATAATGTACACTTTAAGCTCGACAGCTCATTCACAAGCTTTTCATCTTTGTTCCAGTATGAGCTATCCGCTCACGTTTGAGCTCATCACAAGCTCTCTATCTCATTTTTGGTAATCTTATCAGTGCATTCACTCGCCAGCTAACTGACTATGCTCATTAGCTCGTGTGCTCGTCTGTCCACTAGCACGTCGGCTCACTAGCTCATCAGCTTGAGCACGTCGCTCCAGCAGTTCATCCATGAACACCGATCCGCTTAGTTCAACAGCAAACAGATCAGGCTCAAACAAGCCAACCCAGTCTTCATCTCCCACAAGCTGCAAATCCTCTGAACAGAGGAGACGTCCTTGTTTTAAAAAGAAAACAGAGCATCATCAAAGTTTCCCAGCTCTGAACTCACTCTTTGCTTGGAATCTTTTCCAGATCATAACCATGCTCGCAAGCTCTATTTTCAAAAATGAACTCACGGTGTCAGCTCTTCAGCTTATCAGCCCAGGTTTCTCTTAAGCTTCTCAGCTCGTCAAGAACAATCTATTATATACATTGTCCCACTCCGAGCGCTAACATTCCTTTGAGGCTTTGAAGACTCCCTACGAACACATCAGCGTCACATCGCTAACAATATCACAACGCTGCAGGACCCAACACGACTTCATAACTAAAAGAGACGAAATTGTTGAGAATTTGTTAGTAACGATTGCTTGAAACCTTCTAGCTGACGCACTTGGACCATATCCTCCAAGTTCCCATGAAGAACCGCAGAACTGTCACATGTTTGCTTTTCCTTAGCATTCTTGCAGTGGTTCTGTTTCTTGCTCTCCATATTGTCCTCGTAGGTTTTAGATTCTTTCTTAGATTCTTTATTGCCCATCTGAGACTCGTTTTATTCTAATCTTTCTGTCGAAGAATAGTCACCTTGAGCTGATGACTCTATCTCTACACCATAAGGAGTTGGCCCTTGAATCAAATTTTCTCCCAAAGTCACCTTCCTTCACCTCTTCTTTCTAACTTCTTTGTCAGCTCTAGAATCTTTTACTTTATCCTTTGCAACTGTGCCTTGAAGATAGCACAACCCCACTTTGTTCTTTCCAGATATTAACTTCTTTCAACCTTTGTAGAACTGAATTTTGAAATTACCTCCTTCATACTGCAACCAGAATTCTTTAGCATTTCATAAGAAATCAAATTTCTACTCACTTTTGGCATGTAACTCACATCTGTGAGTATTACTATAGAACCATCTGGGTTCTGAATTTTGATTTTCCCCATCCCTTTGACTTTACAATGAGTGTTGTTAGCCATTAGAACTTTATCACCATCAACCTCAGTAAAGTCAAACAAGACTTCTTTTTCTTGTGTAATATGGAATGAACACCCTGAATCCATGATCCACTCTTGCTTAGTATCTGGTACACTCGCTGTTAGTACTAGAGGTTCTTAGGCTGTGCTGTAACATTTTCTGAATCTCTATGTCTCCTTTCAGGACATTCCCTTTTCCAATGTCCTTATCTCCACAGATGAAACAAACTTTGTTGTTTTTATCAAATCGAGGCTTTCACTGAAACCTTCCTCTGCTTTTGGATACTCCTCTCCAATGACTTGAGTTTTCATTCCCACTCCCGAACCGCTTTTGTGTTCTTCCATGTGATCCAACATATAAACCTTATGAGGTTGGTTTACTTCTATTTAGTTACCATTTCTGCTTAAGCTCAGCTTCTTGTGAATAGGCTGAAGAGACGACTTCATTTACTGTAAATGTTTCTTTCCCTGTCCCATATTGGAGTGTGTGAACCAATGGTTCATAAACTGCTGGAAGTCAAGACAAGAGCTGAATTGCTTGGTCTTCATCCGAAATGGTGATTTTAAGACTCTCCAAATCTGCAATTAGCTTCAAAAAGATGTTCACATTCTCTTCTATAGCTTTTTTCTTTTTCTATCTTGTAGCAGGAAAGTATTTCAACCAGTTGATCCTGTTTGGAAGAGACTTGATTTGATAAATCCTTTCAAGTGCTTTCCACATTACCAAAGCAGTGTTTTAATTCATGATTTTTCTCAGAATAAGATCACTTAGGCATGCTCCTAATAGACATCTCACTCCTGAGATCCTTGTCAGCCTTCTTTTCATCAATCGTTACTTCTGTTCCTTCATGTTCTTTTCCAGATTCTGAGTAAATTGTAAAACCTTCCTTAATGACTGAAACTAGACCTGGTATCTCTAGCTGACCCATCATCTTGTACTTCCACATTCCAAAATTATCTTTACGATCAAATTTCTCCATCTCAAATCTTCCTTGAGTTGGTTCCATGGTTGAGTATGTATTGAATCTTTTGATTTCAGGTAGTATATTGAGAATACAGCCAAAGACAACCTAACTCCGCCTGAGTTTCAGCTATAGAACACAATCGCCACCGAGACACACAGCACCACAAAGAACCTTACTACCACCATTGAAGATTACAACAACTAAGCCTAGTTGCTGCAGCTGACTGAATCACAACCACCTGAAAATAGTAAGTATCTCTTATAATTTATAGATCTCTTTCTTTGACTTGAGCCTCCTTCACAATCTTACACCAAACCTGGCTCTAATACCACTTGTTGAGAATTTGTTAGTAACGATTGCTTGAAAGTTAAAGGACACAAGTGTTAACCAAGTTGATGGATTCATCCCTACGTCTCACTGGAGAACTCCTGCTTTCAAGCTTCACTTATAAGAAAGAGTTTACACACATGACTAACTTGTGATGTTGCTTCTTTGGTCTTACAGGTTCTATCACACTGTAAACAAAGATCAAAGGCAGATACAATATCAAAAGAAAGCTCTCTGATACCCTAGTTTCTCTTCCTCTAGAACTCTCTTTTTTCTGTCTTGTCTCCTCTAATAAATTGAGCACCCTAGTTTCTCTTCCTCTAGAACTCTCTCTTTTCTGTCTTGTCTCCTCTAATAAATACAAGTATGTGATTGGGTTTTTTCTTCAAGCCAAAAATGTCTGGCCCAATAAGGCCCAATAGTGTGTGATTAGTCAAACCCAACACATAAATAATCAAGTCCCACAAGAGAAATCACAGGGGGCTTATTGGATTAGGAAATTGAGTGGATTTCAGTTTTTTTATTTATTTATAAATCCTCTCTTATTAGATTTGACATTTTTACAAATTCCTTAAAATCTGAGTTTATTGGATTAATCATTTGTATAAATTCTTTAAAATTCTAGCTTATTGAAAATTTGGGATTTCATCAATAAATTCTATCATATAGGATTTGAAAGGATTTGAAAGACAATTAAGTTAAAAATTAATAAATACAAATACCAACTCTTAAGGTGGTATTCAAAGCTTTTTTTTTTTTAATTTTAAGTTAAAACTACCTCACCCAGACCAACAACTAAAACGACTAAGTATAAAAATTGGGCACAACCAAATATAGTTTGAAGACATCTAGCCCAACTTCCGACTATGAAACATTCGTCAAAACGGCTAGGCAGTTCTTGTTAAACTATTTAGTGAAAACTGCTAAACTGCTAATGAACTTTTGTCAAAACTGCTAAGAAACTTTCAAGAAAACGGCTAGGCAGTTCTTGTCAACACCGCTAGGATACTTTAAACGAGCCAAACCGAGGACAACCCGAGCCGAACCATGGACGAACTAGACTTTCTGAGCCCCAGAGCCAAACCAAGTAATGTCCAATCTGAACAACACGATCATACTAGATCAGCTTGGATATCGACCTACGTGAACCAGCATGAGCCGGGAGGTAGACTAATTTCATCGAGCCGATCGAACCATTGTTAAGCAGACTAAACCAAAGACCACAAGCGGAGGTGGAACGATCCCGAGCTAAATCGTGTGAGCTGCACCCGATCATATCATCTCGAGCAAACCGATCGAGCAAGCATATAAGAACCATATGCGTCCAATCAAGCAAACTGTCAAGGAACCGACCACCCGATGTGACTATTTTCCTAAGCCAATCAGATGCCTGACACAACCGTCCAGCTGAGCCAACCATCCACCCGAGCTAGTGACCAGACCAGCCCTGATTAGTCCCAAGCTATATCATCCTAGAGCCACTCCAAGACGCCTCTGACCATCTGTGAAATGCATAAACTAAACTGGCTCCTGGTCGACGACAAGACCAAATTATATCCCTAGCCAAACCACATGACAAGCAAAAACTCTAACGGGCTGAGGCGCCTAGCAAAAATTCCAATTGGTCGAGGAGACTGGCCAAAGCTCTAATGGACTGAAGGGAAAAGTTGGCTCTCCAAAGATATAGGCCGAAGGAATGGACCATTCATTTCATGGTCCGAGCTGGATTTATTGAATGTTCTAGAAGACAAAGCTGAATCATACTAAAGTCGACTAAAGGCAAAAAGATGGAAATAAATCTCCCTAAATCTAGGAATATATTCTCTCCAAAGTGACGAGCCACCACTATATAAAGAGAAGAAAGCATTCAGAAATCCATAAGTTTTCCCTAACTAAAGAAAACTTAGAACTTTTTACCTAGCAATAGACTCATCACTTTTGTTGTAACACCCGTCTCATCCTCACACGAGAACAGCGTGCCACTAACTTTAAATTCTAACTCAAACATATCCATTTAAGAAAATATCTACTTTATTTCCTTAAATAAATAAAGAAATCCAATAAATCAAATAATTAAAATAACTCGAATAAATTCGTTAAATAATATTTAAAATAAAATAATGTAAATATTAAAATCGCAAAAGTATCACCCGATCATCATAGCATAAATCTACTCGCCTGTCTCACCTGAAAAAGGAAGAAAGAGGGATGAGTAACAGGGGAGTTACTCAGTGAGGTTGGAGATGTTAATCACAGAAAACGAAGTTCCAATCATAGCACTCCAAAAATAGTAAAAAGACTAAACATGAGCAACCACAACACCTAAAGTACCCAAACAACAAACAACGGTCCTGTTGACGGATCTAGTGACCGTCCGCACCCTCCAAAGAAAACAACATGGAATCAGTGTCCAATGGCACCGCTCGAAGATGATTTATCGATCTCTAATGGTACTAGACAACAGATTGACTGAGCTGCCAACACCACTACGCACACAACACGCGATGCAAGTACAGAGTCACGTCTCTGTATGCCCCCCCCCCCCAACAATCCTCTAACAACTTAAATAACTATATAAATAAACATGTTTAAAAGAACAACGTAAGTCCAATTTACAAGCAAAACTACCTAGACTTGATCAGAGAATACCGAGTACGGAATTCTGCGGAAGGCCCTTACCTTAGCCTTAACCATGAAGAACAATAAGATTTCCTATGCTCTCCAGCTCCAGATCGGTTCTCCTTCAACCGAGAGCTAGGTCTACTTTTCCAGAAGCTCCCTGCAAACATTCAGGTCAAACGGACCACGTTTGCCTAACCAAAACACACATCACAACAGACTGGTCTTGGATCAGCACTACACATGCACAATTTGGAAACAAGGATACAACTTTCTATTCATACATCCGATCGGAACGAACGCGGTCTCTATAACAAGAAGACGTTCGGGGCTTTCTAACAATAGGTTGATAGCTCCGTGGATCCTCACGGTTCTCCCGGAAATCGCCTCGCAAGGTGGCGGCAAATAGATGATGCGAATCTGGCACTGCGCCGCACCTGCTCGAATAAACAACCATAATTTTCAGTATGCAGATCCGAATGATAAATCTCTTGCGGCAGTAGATCAATGAAAAAGTCAAGAATATACCTACCAAGTTTCAGATCGATTGGATTAGTATAGGATATTCTAGGGCTTTGACCTAATTAATTTGGGTCCTAATGGGCCTTAGGTTTTGGATAGTTACATTTGCTCTCATTACTTTTATAACTAAATTGTTTAATATTTTTCTTTACATAAAACTATCAAATCAACAATAAAAACCGTTTTTAGATCTCTATTGTTTGTGTTTTTTCTTTAGAAATTTTGGATCGCTAAGTTAACATCAAAAATTTATTACTCCAGTGAAGATCGATGAGACTGCACCTCATCTCCTCTGTTGGTGTTGAAACCTGAGAAGGGTAGAAGAAAAAAAGGGAGAAGAGGAAGAAGGAGGAGAATGAGGAAGAGAGATCAATGGAAGAGGAGAACGATATGATGTTGTGTAGCTGTATGAATGAGAAGGCTGCTCTTCTCTTCTCTCTACAAAGGACGGCTAGGGTTATGGAGAAGGGTATTCTTACACCCTTATATATAGCCACGATTTTGACAAAGAAATAAAGAGGAGATTGGGCTTTTCTAGGCTAAAGGAGATTAATTAACAACTGGCACAATTTTCGGTTTAGAGAACCAGGTGTTGCAGCCGGAAAGAACTTTAACGGCTACAAAGGAAAAAAGGACACAACATTAGAAACAACTCAACAATCAGGATGTTGGACACAGAACAATGAATTTTGACTCGGAAATCACCAGAAAAAAAAACTTCTTTGAACTTCGTCTACAACTGCTTCTAGAACTCTTCTCCGGCATGGTAGGTAACGAAAAAGATTAAAAAAGAACCAACGAACTGAAAAAAAAACCGTAACTTGGTTTTTTCACTGTTGGTGGTTTGAAAATTAATTTACAAAGTTTTATTGTGTACCACTAAACTTTCACAAGCATTTTTTGAAAGTATAAATAAAGTTTAAAGAAAATAGGCACAAAGTAGTCCCTCAAGTTAGACCCGAAAGACCTTAATCAAGGCTCTGATACCAAATTGTGACATCTGTCTCCTAGCAAACTGGAACAACGGTATATAAAGACATAGGCTATTGCCCTCAAGCTAACCAGTATGTCCTCATATTGGTCTCAATATTCACCAGAACGCTTCCGATCTGTTCAAATCCACCAACACAACCAAAACATCACTTTTGCTATTAATCCTGTGGGGGAAATAAAGGAAAGAGGAGGTAACGAGTGATTGAACTACCCAGTGAAACAGTCCTAAACTAATCGCTCCACATATATATACCACTATATAACTAACCTAAAAATTATAATTAGAACAGATGAAAATCACTTATTATACTACTATACAAGTAACAACTTTTTTAGCATAATCATTAAATATGGTGTATGTGGCCAATTACCAGCATCTCTAGGATCCGTTACACCGCTCGTCACATTACTCGTTTAAAAAAAAAAATAGATAACATATTATACAAATTTTATTTGATAATTTAGATATTGACGTATGCAAATAACATGCCGACGAGAATATAATTCATTTTCGTAAAATTAGCCAAGCAATATAAAATTAATCAAAATTTATTATTGTCCTCTAGAGGATGAAATAGGTTTCTTAAATTCATAAATAAAGACTTTTTATTCCATATTTTTGCTTTTGAAACTGGGAACACTTAGACCCAACATTAAGTACATAATTTTTTATCTCACTTCTTATTATGAAGTTTCACATCACGTGGATGCGTGTTTGCGTTCTAAGAACTTTTAGCAACTAAGGTTAGAACCAGGGTCCACACCAAGCTGTCCACAATAGTTTCTATAGTACCTAATTCTTTCATTGACCGCACCTGAATTCCCGCCGTTACATTCCATTCCATTGATGGCTCTTATGGTGGCTCCAAATCCTTGGTTCAGTACTGGCCTTACGCTATTCATCCAAAACTGCAAACTCTTTTTGAAACCTACAGTTGGGTTGCTGCTACCCACAAGCTCAGGCTGACGTAGAAGGTCGATATTGAGTCTCTGACCAAGACCAAAGTAGCCTTTGCCGGGATTACATACTCGTTGGTCAAAAATGTCGTCGCAGTCGTCACCTGGCAGTGTTTTATAACGTCGCGTTCTGTTTACTGCTCCTATGTAGCAGAAGTCTATAAGACATAGAGATGCACATGAAACAAACTGATTTATAATAATCTCAATTAATTGATATTAAGTCCAATGTTCATTCTTACAGGTTTATTTCTTATTTGTCGTAAACCAATATTGTTTCAAATACTTCATCTGTTGATTATAACATCCATTTCTAAGAGCTCCAGGGCTAAATAAATTCGAAAAGAGTTTTTTTTTAGAAAAAAATTGATATATATATTAATGTTTTAAAATAATTTAGTTATAGAATTAAATTCTACAATTAAAAAATTACTAATATAAATGTGACATCTTGAGTCAGTATACATGTCTCCATCCACATAGTCTAAGACACAATGTCTCTTACCAAAATAGGATCCCAAAACATTTTTATAAGAACCCACCAACATGAACTGAACCTTCACGAGAAAAGAAAAATAAGAGGGGTGCTTTGTTACTCTTGGGTAAGTCGTGCAGGTTCGGATATCCACATTCAGGTTTGGTTCCGGGTTCTTTTTTTTTTTTTTTTCACGGGGGGGGGGGTGGTGTTTGGTTTAGAAATAAAAATCCATTTAGGTATTTTATAATTGACTCGGGTTCGGTGCGGTTCCATTCGGGTTCGGATACCAGAAAATTTATATAAAAAAAAAATGAAATTGGTTAAATTTTTTATAAAAATTCCATTGGTTATAAAAATAAACCTCCTCAAAAGGGTTGTGCCTGATGTAAACCAGTTTTCTTTGTTGAAATTGATATTTAGACAATTTCACAAGTTTAAACCATATTTTCTTGGATTGTTTTAGACATTTGACTATCATTTAGGTATGTTTAGGATACATATGCATTGCATTTTCTCTTATCAGGTTTTGGAAGGGTCACTTAAGAGTTTTGAGCACAATTGGAGTGGAATGAAGCTAGGAGGACATGAAACCAGACTAAGGAGGAGACTGAGAAGAGAGGAGGATATTTTTGCAGTCACAGCGGCCAACCACAGCGGGGAGGCGATGCCGCTGTGAAAGCCCGAGCCGAGAATCACATGGAGCGACAACCACAGCGGCCAACCACAGCGGGAAGACATGGCCGCTGTGAACTTCTGCGAACGTGAGAGCGTTGGTCACAGCGGTGTCTCTACCCTGCTGTGAGTTTTAAAACCACAGCGGTCACTGGCAGCGGTGTCCCGTGACCACTGTGACCCGAAGATTTCCTCTTTGACTTTTGATTGACCAGGCTTAACTTTTATCCTACCCAGTTTTTCTTGGGCCGGCCCAGTATGTTGGGAAGGCCCAATCTTTTTAGAACACTACTATAAATAGTCCTAAACCTAATTTGTTTAGGGAATCTATTACCCTTTGGATAAAACTTGTAAACCTTTAGATTTTGTTTGGATTTTATGCAATCTTTTCTTCTAATTTCTGTTTCTTTGTTTTGATTTCATCTTTTAATCCTCAAAATCTCTTGATTATGCATATTTCCTTAATGGGTTTTATGGATATTAAGATGATTAGTGAGTAGTTTTCTCATAAGTCTTTATGTTAGGTAGATTAGGGTGATTAGGTGTTAATTAATGATGTTTAGGGCTTAATCTTGATAGATCCTATCTCATAGGTTGTGTTTAATGCTGGGTTAGACTTGATCATTCTGAACCTAGAACTTAGGGATTTTCATGCATTGAAAGTGTTTGATAAAATTCTTGAATGAAAACCTTTAAGAACTTAACTTATTAGACCAATGGGAATTGATGTCTGAAATGTTAGGAGGCTAGTGAGACTTGTTTTTAAAGCTTGATTATCTTAAGATTAGCCAATGGGAATTGATGTTAGTCATTTGATTATCATAGGGTTAATGTCATGGAAGTGGATTAACTAGTTTAGTGATCTTAGGCTAAATGATCAGCTTTTATTAGATTGTATGTGCATCATTGATTAGTGTCTGATCACCCAAAATCACTTGCCTTAACCCAAGGGCTTAGCCTTTTAAATTCTGATTTTTAATCCTTTATTCCTCTTTAAGTACTTTGTTTTATTTGTTATCTTGATTGATTGATTAGGTTGTTAGATAACAATAGACTCCTTGAAAATATCTGATTGCACTTAGATTAAGTAAATTCTGCAGCTCTTAGTGTGTTGAAAACCCAAGTTGGATTGATTCTCAAATACTACAATGATATGAGTAGGTTGAGTAATTGATAAGTTTAAGAGAAAACCTATTATCAGAAATTATAGTTTTACATTACAAAATAAATAAATAAATAAATAAATAAGAAGGGTGAGCATTTTGAAAAATATTCAATAAGAAATATCTAAAAACTCCAAATTCATCCACCAAAAATCATCACACAACAGAATAAAATAAAATACTCTAACCAAAAATTATCCAGTAAAACAAGAGTAAACAACAAAGACTATGAACCAACCCACACCAGTGTCCAACATGTTCAAGTCCAGCAACACCACTTTCTCAACGCAATCCATGCCTACCATGTGAAGTCCGCACCACTATCATGTAGTTCATTGGGTCACATTATTCGTGAATGCACTGAGGAAAAATATTTATTACCCTTGGACTTTGCTTGTAAATGTGCTTATATTTCTAGTTGTGCAATGCTTTTATAATCTCATCCTTAATTTGTGGATTGTATAATCAGAAGCAAGATACCACGTACTTAGAAATCGAGAAGCATTTATGGAATAACGACAGATACCTGAAAGTACAAGATGGATGTATGTGGGAAATAACTTTCAGGTTGAAGTACTGGATATCAGAACTTGTCAGCTACATATGTGTGGCGGGAAGACTCTCATATATCATGATATCTTATATGCTCCTTTAATTCCTAGGGACTTGGTCTCTGTTATGGCTTTACTTAAGGTAGTATTTGGTTTGAACTTATGTGACATGTGTTTATTCTCTAGGATTTCTGGTCTTTGGTTCAAGTTATACTTCTGATGGTTTCATTGTAATTATTGTACTATAAATGTTATTAGTAGTAATGTTGATCACTATTTTGCATATATCACAAGTTCTAATAATGTTGATTGTACTAAAAACGTTACTAGTAGTAATGATGATTATTTGATTTTCATATATCACAAATTTTAATAATGTTGAAATAAATGTATAGCAGTATAGACTTGGTTATATTACTATTGATAAAATGAATATATTGGCTAGAGAATGCCTTCTTAGCTCCCTCGCGAGTATCTTGACACATTGAACAATTTTTGGTTGGAAAAATAATATGGAAACCATTTTTAAAAGCAACTAGAGCTCAACTTTCATTGCAATTAGTTCATTCCAACATCTGTGATCCGATGATGTGAGGGCAAGGCATGGAGCCTCATATTTGATCAATTTTATAGATGATTTCACTCAATTCGGGTATGTGTATCTAATTTCTCGTAAGTTAGAAGTGCTATAGTACTTTAGAAGATATATCACCATGGTAAAAAATATGTTGGAGATGATAATCAAGTGTTTAAGAACAAATTGAGACTGAGAATATCTAACGGAACAGTTTGAGAGAGTGTGTTATGAAAGGAATATTATTGGAAAATTTACTATCCCCTACACAACAACAAAATTGTTTAGCGAAAAGAATAAATCATATAAAATGGTGTAGCGGAAAGAATAACTCATATAATCTTGAGATAGGTGGCTCTATGATCGCAGATGATAACCTTTCAGTTTCTTATAGGGGGAATGCATTACTGATTGCTATTTATGTACTTGACTGTGTTCCCTCCAAATCTGTTAATTCTAGTTCTTATGAATTATGGACGGGAAAAAAACATGTCCTAATGCATCTAAGACCTTGGTGGTATGCAGCATCTGTTCGTGATACTTTACATTCTCTTGGAAAATTGGGTCATAGAGGAAATATGTATCTTTATAAAATATTCTGAACATTCTTAGGGTAGTGTGCTTACCGGAGAACAATCAGATGGGCACGTAACAGAAACTGAATCATGAGATATGGTATTTTTAGAAAATGATTTTTCTCGAATGTGAGAGATTGATAAGGAATTTATTCTTGAAGAGATGGTTTACCCATTTCTTCAACTCACCAATATGTGGATGTTGGTGAAAGTTCTCACAAGCGATCTCAACTTAATGGGAGAGAAATATATTTGTTAATTATTCTTCTAAAAAGAATTACAAGAATTAAAGGTGCATAGAAGTGAAAGTAGTAGAATTCATCGGGGAAGTTTTCATGGTTTATTTGCATGATAACTTAAAGCCTCTATTAGTTTAGTACTCAGCTGAATGATGGTGCAATACGAGAAGAACTATAATCTATGAAGGTAAATCATGTCTGGGAGTTGGTTCATATTATGCCAAAACATCAAGTGATCAGAAACAAATGGGTTTCCAAGATCAAAGAAAAGGCGGATAGATCCATAGATAAGTAAGTCTCATGAAAGAAAATACCCAACAAGATGGTATAGATTATGAGAAAACTTTTCACGTGACATGAGGTTTGCCTTATTGCGTTTTTTAAAGTAGAACAAGAAGAAGAAATTTATGTGGAACAACCTATTGGTTTCATAGTAAAATGCCAGAAGCGCAAATTTTCATGCTCCAACGAATATATGGTCTAAAACAATCTTCTAGGCAGTGGTACTTTCGTTTTCATCAAGCTATAACATCTTATGAATTTTTGTTGATTAGAGCAGACTATTGTATCTATCTTAGAAAACACTGGACAATCCTTAGTAATTATATGTCTACTGTTGACGAAAGCTTGTTAGCTTCAAAATGTTATGGGGCCTCTTACAACTGTAAAACAATGGTTATCGTCTCATTTTGAAATGAAGGAAATGGGAAAAGCTGACTATGTCCTTATTGTTTAAATACATTGGGACCAATATAGGAAATAGCTACCTCTATCACAAGAGTTATACATTCATAAAATCCTTAAAAATTTAAGATGCTTGATAGTAATCCCATTGAAAATCCAATCGTAAAAGGTGAAGGCTTAAGGTTGAAGATGTGCCCTAAGACCGATGATGAGAACAAAGAGATAGAAGGAGTCCAATACTCTAGTGTTGTTCGTAGTTTTATGTATGCTATAATGTGCACCCGGCCAGATATATGTTATGTGGTTGGCTTTGTAATCGTTACCAGTCAAATCCCAAGAAAAAAAGTGGAGAGAATCGTCAAATACTTGAAGGGAACTATGAACTATTCTTTGTTTTATCAAAGAAGTCATATATGGTTAATGTGGAATGCAGATGTCGACTAGACTGGCGATCTGAATGAGCATAGATTAACTTCAGGGTATCCTTTCTTGCTGAGTAATGGTGAAATTACTTGGAGTAGTAAAAAGTAATCTTGTACAGCTTTATCCATAATGGAGGCTAAGTTTATTGCATGCTCATAATTAGTTAAGGAAGCTGTATGGCTGAGGAGATTCTTACAAAGCCTAAAAGTCATAACAAAGGCTTCTTGTCTTATGACTATTTATTGTGATAGTCAAGTTTGTATTGCTTATATGAAGGAAAAATGAAACATAATTTTGTGAGATATATGTACTAATATGAAGCTTTGCCATTTGACATTGTATCTATGTTGGATGTTTATATAAATTTATATCAAAATTTATTTTAAACATCATGTACAATGGTCCAGTTTTACTTTGTATACTTACACATAAATGTTAAGAAGTGACAAAGTTGAACATCTGTTAACTCACATGAACAATTGCTTCATATTTTTTAGTGAGGCTGAGATGAGACTGAAAATTTGGGCACTAGTTGGAGCTTGCCTAGTATGGCTTATAAATATCTTTTTAACAAGAGGTTAAGATGAGATATGTTTTCTAGGTATAATCATGATTGACCTAGAATCTTGAATATTTGGCAGAGCTGGACAAGTACATAAGGTGCTAAAGGGAGAGCTGACAGTAGCTTGATCGACATAGTGGTATTTAGTTTATCTAACTAACATATGCTCTTATGGTAAGAGTTAACCACATGCCATACCACATTTGATATTTACGATTATAAAGGAAGCAAATGGTTATTTTAGTTTAAACCATATCACTTGCAATGTGAGTTCCTATAAACCTAATTATGGTTACAATGTTACTTGTGAACCTTCAGCTATGCTCTTGAAGTGGAAAAATAATGTTTGCTACTTTATTATTTTTTTGGTGGTGATGGAAGAATTTGCGTTATGGGACACGCTATAAAAGCAGTTAGTTTGGAACCGATAAAAATAAATATGAAAGGAAAAACTATTAATTTTTATATTGATATATGTGTTTGCTGGGCAGCCATTTTATCACTTAGTTAAAGTTTTGATATAGGAAACCAACGATGTAAGAAAAGTCTAATATATTCTTTAGGAGTAAGAATGTTATGACCGATATAAAACACAAATAAGTTTGGCAAACATTGAGGCATACTGAAATGCATATAGTTTTCTTAGAGTTGTAGTAAGTATGTATCCCTAACAGTTGCATAGTTTAACTCTCAGGTGCAAGTGTGCTCGCAGGAATTGCATGGTTCATTTGTCGAATGAATTTTTAAGTTAAGATTCTGCAGCTTAATCTCTAAAACTTATTTTCTACTTGTTATGGTCTATATTATGTCTGAGTGGGAGATATTGTTTTTTAGCTAGTTTGCGCCCATGAATATGCAGCATATCAAATTGGTTTGATTAACTGGTAGTTTTGATAAGTTATTATGTAACCCCTTCAACAAACATATATGATTGTTAACAATATTTTTAACATAGGTGACTTTTTACAACCTGTCTCTTAGTTATATATATATGAGATATTAGAGAAAGAAGAATAATAGTTAGTGATCACTAATAAAATGACAAAAATCTATAAAGAATTTTAAAGAGAAAGTAAAAATATTTAGAGAGAGAAAGTTGAAGGAAACACTCGAAAGGACATTTAAAAGGTGACAAATGGTTAATTTATATCTACGATCTTCAACTTCATCTTTACGTCCTTTTTCGAATCATACCAAATCATTTTGATTGCTAAAGCGAACAAATATCTATTTGGTTTACATGTTTCTGCATATTGTTAGGTTTTTGTTTTGATTTGATTTACCTGAATTGAATTGATTAGCGAAGTGGTATAATGAATCCGGTTCTTATTTTGGTTTGGAATGGTTAATCAGAACCGAATGGTTAACCAAAACCCTAAATCAAAGTTGCTTCGCCGATTCTTCATCGTTTATCTTCAATTTGTGGTAACAAGAGGCGAAGCAATTGCAAAATGCATTGAACTTGTGGTGACAATGCAACTTGAAGCAAAATAAAGATAATAATAAATTAGCTGTAACCACAGACAAAAAATTCTAGACTTTTCTAAAATCTAAGTCAAGTAGAGTCAACTGTCTAACCAAAAAAGAAAAAAAATCTTCCTTAATCTTCATGACTTTTCTACACACAACATTTGGTACGCTCGACCATAGACAAAACTGTCACAAACAAAGTTTTAAAAAATTTGGCTGTAACTACGGACACTTGTGTAATAATGCACCTGGAAGCTAAACAAAGATAAATTGGCTGTGACCACAAACAAAACCGCCAGCCTTTTCAAAAACCTAAGTCAAGTACTCAACCGCCTAAAAAGACAAAAGAAAAACATTTCACTAGTCCCATATGTGGCTGGACTGTGTCCCATACGATGGGTCTATGACCTAGACAATTAGCTTAAAAACACAATCATTGAACATGACGAATTTACGATCACGTCATCTTTTTTTTCTTCTGAAAGCACACAACATTAGTTTACGACTGTTCAGATATTAATTCCAGTCCACAAATTCAGAACTAAAAAAATAATAATAAAAAATCTGTTACAAAAGATTTAACGTGGCTTTTGGACCATGACTAATTGGATGTACGTTCGGATTGGTTGGCCCACGGATTCCAGAATTGATCGGTGACTATTCGGATTGGGTCCTCGACATCCGGAAACCTGGTTTAACCAATAAAGATATGGAGACATAAAGGTATCATCTAAGTGCAAAGAGTTAAGGACAAGTTTAAATCTATATATGGTCCGATTGGTGAATAAAAATGGAACAGTTATATTAACTGTTAGCGGAAGCTGTAAGCTGTTAGTGAATAGTGCAAAACTGTATGAATAAACTGTTAGTAAAAGTGGTGCAAAAAAGCTGAAAGTATCGCTTTTACTGTAGCATTTAAAAACACTTTTGTGATTGGTAATAATAAAAACGGTATACCTTCAACTGCAACGGTTAAAGATTACCAATCAAAGCCATAATTAGATTCGATGTCAATTTAGAAATGGACTGAAAATTTATAAAAAGAGTTGTAAAACACTTTTTGATTCGTAAGCCAAATCCACTAAAATATATATTAATAAATATTAAATCAAACATAATAAATAGAAAGCATAAAACATAATTTTAAGATATAAAAACACGACGAAAGATTAAAAAAAGTACATGAAATCCATACACACATTGGACTCATTTATTTACTAATTTCAAACTTTTTTAAAACAAATTCTGAATCTTATAAAAACCTATGAAGCCATCAATACTAAGAATTTTTTACTCTTATTTTTTTTTCTGAAATTCTAATTCTTTGCACTAACTTCACATTTCACTTAGTTTTCTCCGATATTTTTCCAAGAGACCATTTTACTTCTTTGAGTGCCTAGACAATCCCGATCCTCAAGTTATTCCTATTTAAAACTTTAGTAATTTTTAGTTTCTGTTACAACAATTTTGCGTTAGATAGAAGAGGCTGGTTAAGTTGTACTTCAACTCTAAAGAAGCAATATTGATGGTCAGAGAGTTCAATAACTCCATCTCTCCGTTCATTGAAGGAAAGTGAAAAATTATTGAAGACCATAATGAAAGAACTAGTGGAGCTATTGCTAGTGTTGCTCAGCAGATTGAAAATGTAATCCGTGGGCAAGTGACCTTGTCGGAGGTGATTATCGAGTTACACTATGAATGGCTACAGATACCTGATCGGGCAACTCCAAATGAAATGCAAATACCTTCCTCTAAGGCACCATTTAACGCAAATGGAACTACTCCCACCGGCATTAGTATAGCCTTAAACATTACCTCGTTTGAAACGATTCTAGGTTTGATTCTAGTAAATAATGGATAAGGAAGTCACAGTCAAGTGCTCCCCCCACTAGAGAAAAATTTGAATCACATCCATACTTCTCTCCCGCCTCTGCCAGATTTTAGACATTCGTTCTCGACATAAGAAATGGATCAAAGGGGGAAACTGAACGCTAGTAGCTAGAGGAAAAGTGGCCTACAAAAGTTTGGACCGAGTCTGTTCGTGTTTCGATGAGAGGTTAATCCGAGAAATCTTAACTGCATCTTCATAATTCTCTCAGAAACACGAGAAGAGTTTAAAGATGTAAATTCAAAAGTTCACATGCTACAAGCATGACACTAAAATTGAATGTGTTGTGGAAGAAGCCAAATAAGACTCCATACTCTGATAGAATCAAAAGTATCCAAGTTAAGGACTTTGGGAAGCTTATGCTTCTAGTAAATGAAGGGAAAACTGATCAGAATGGCACATTTCAATGAGTACGGAAATGAGGCCAAATAATGTAAGCTTTTTGCTGAATGTCTTTTTGGCTCCTTTCTCGATTGCTTCACCCGTTTAGAAGAACGATCAATTGATATTTTTAACATCTATCGGTCAGCTTTTAAAAGTAGTATTATGTTTTCATACAGAAGACAGTGGCCAGAGCAGGACTGTGTTATTTTGCAATGCCCCTGAAATTCGATTTGCTCCGATATCATTAAGTTTAAGAAAATCATTGCTAGAATGTCGTTGGTTCGATGAAACCAACTTGGCAGCTCTGAAAAATGGCTTATGGCAAAATTAGAGATTTAAAGAATAACCCACTGTCAATCAACCAACAACAATCCAAGACACACTTTATTGAAGTGCGAATTGGGCAGTAGTTGATAAAAGAAAATTAAGCGCTGGTATAGAGACATAAAAGTGTAAGGCCCCAGGCCAATAATAGTTCTTATGCCTGCAAGGAGAGAGGTCCAATCGAAGAGAGCAAAAGAACCACTGAAGCATATCACATTTGTTTGCGATGCAGAAGGACTCAAGGAAAGATGAAGGTGAAGCAAAATAGGAAGCACAATGTAATCCAGTAATGGTAGGTCACAACAAGGAAGCATTTTGTCAATTTCACAAGGTCAATGGGCATCCTACCTAGAGATACTTCAATTTGACGGATGCACTGATCAATATGTACCATATAGGCGACTTAAATACTCCAAACCATATTGAGAAGCCACTGACCTTGGCGTGCGACAAAGATACTCTAGTTAGACCGGACTAATCTGAGCACAAGTCAAAGAAAAAGTGCATCAATATGATTTTCGGCGGCTCGAAAATTTGTAGTTAATCAACAAGATCTATCAAGAAGAACAAGCGGCATACAAACACAAAAAAAAAAGCAAACGGTTACTTGATGTTTCCCAAAATAGAAATATCTTTCATTGGAGGAAGATCAAACTGATCCAATGAGTCTGATGGCATAATCGTCATTGCATGTCTAGATATTTTAGTGAATTGTACACTCGCATCTTTATTATTGGTACAAGGAATTTGACCGATATCATTTTCATTGAGACTTTGGAAAAATTAGGACTGGACGGATCAAACTTTCAGAGTGCAATGTCGATCTGGTACAACCCCAAAAACGAGGTTAGGCACGCGGAAGGATGGATGAGTCAAGGCTGGCTGTGCGGCTCTATCTTTGGCTCGGTCGAAATGGATGGTAAGTGAAGTGATGTGATGGATCCGGACTGCTGGCCGTGCGGCTCTTTCAGGCTGGACAAAAAAATGGTTGAGCGAACGAGGAAGATGGAGGGAAAGTCACCACAAGTCGGATGATTGAGATTTGATAAAGATTAAGACAAGAATTCCAAGGAATTCTCAAGGTTGCGCAGAGCACAAGTTCTTTCTGAAGAAAGTTCGGTTGTTTATTGATCTAGGTTACAAGATACACTGCTGGGAGGACTTTATTAAATAGTCCGAGCAGCTTTGCCCTTCGAGGGGTTTTTGAAGCAAATTACAAATTGTTTAAACTAACCCTAAGAAAACATAAATGGCTAAACAAGTGCCTTAAGAATACGAAAATTTGGCTAACAAGTGCCTTACGCTAATTAAAGAGAGAATCAAACAAAACAGGAAAATCCGTTAGTCTTTTGGAAATCATATTGAATACTTACCAGACTTACCATAGCTGGATGAGTGGTGGATTGATTTGGAAAGATCCTGCGAATGTTGACTTGTTAGCGGCCAGGTGCGTTTACTTAGGCTCCAAGGGGAGGAATGTTGAATAAGGAAAGTCCGCGTGCTTCTCTTGGGCCGGGGAAAGCAGGGTTCTTCGTTGGGCCGTCTTGAGTGGCCTTCTTGATTTGAATGGGTGGGCCGGATCCCTCGTTCTCCTGAACGGGCTGGGTCGCGTCTTCTTCTTCAGGCTGGGGCGGGTATTCATTAATGGACAGTTCCTTGGGCCGGGCCTCCTCTTCTGGCCTGGACGGGCCCGTCTTGGATTGGGCAATATTTATTTGGCCCAATTGATCCGACAAGTCTTTAACCTCAAGTTGGAGGATTAAGGCTTTGACCGCCTTGTTGAAGCCTTCTTGTAATGTCCTTGCTCCGGACCGGGTTAGAGGCCTTGATCGCATGGTCGGAATGGCCGGTTGAGGTTGCTTGGACGGCAGTGGTGTCAACCTCGGTATGGGGTTTGTATCATCCTCTCCTCCTTGAGACGGTTCTGACCTCAGAACAGATTCACCTGCCACATATAGGACTAAGTCAGAAACATTAAAAACCGGTGATATCTTAAACTCACCTCGGAGGTCTAGTTCATAGGCATTGTCATTGATTTTCCGAATGACTCGGTATGGTCCGGTGCCCCTGGTGAAAGTTTGTTGGTGCGCTCATTTGGAAACCGTTCAGGCCTCATGTGCACCCAGACTTGATCTCCTGGTTCCAAGATCAGCTCTTTCCGGTGCTTGTCCTTGCGCGTCTTGACTTTCTCGTACTTCTTCTCGAGGTTCTCCTTCGCCTTTTGGTATAGTTTCTTCATTAACTCGGCTTTGGCGACTCCATCTTGGCTGACTTGTTCTCTTGGGATAGGGGTTCGGATGCTATGTCTAGAGGAACCTGTGGCTTAAACCCATACACAAGCTCAAAAGGACACAGGTTAGTAGCAGAGTGCTTGACACGGTTGTAAGCAAATTCTACTAAAGGGAGACAATCCAACCAATTACGCAAATTGTTACCAACAGCTGCCTTCAATAGGGTGACTAATGTCCGGTTGGTGGCCTCGGTTTGTCCATCTGTTTGCGGATGGCAAGTGGTGGAGAAGAGGAGCTTGGTTCCGAGCTTCCTCCATAGCGTTCTCCAGAAATGGCTCAGCAATTTTGGATTGCGGTCGGAGACAATGGTCTTGGGCAGGCCGTGAAGTCTCACCACCTCCTTGAAGAACAGATCCGCGATCTGGGTGGCATCGTTGGTTTTGTTGCAAGGTATGAAATGAGCCATCTTGCTGAGCCTATCGACCACCACACATATAGAATCCTTGTGCCGAATTCTAGGCAAACCTAACACAAAATCCATAGACAAATCTTCCCAGGGCATGTTAGGAATTGGTAATGGTGAATATAAACCGTGAGGAAGGGACCTGGATTTGGCACTTAGGCAGGTCGTGCACTTGGAACAGAACCGTTCCACATCCCTCTTCTGATGCGGCCAGAAGAAATGCTCGGCCAGGACACTCTTGGTCTTATCCATCCCGAAATGGCCCATCAGGCCGCCTCCATGGGCTTCTGCAAGGACCAACACATGCATTGAACTCTGGGGAATGCATAGCCTCTTGTCCCAGAAAAGAAATCCATCATGTTTGTAATAGGGACCCATGGCACCTCGGTTGCTGGTAGATTTCTCCAAAGTCCGGATCAGCGTCGTATAAATCCTTGAGGTGCTCAAACCCCATGACCCTAGCTTCCATGATTGAGATCAGGGCATGTCTTCGGGATAAAGCGTCAGCTACCACGTTCTCTTTCCCTTTCTTATACTTGATCACGTACGGAAAGGTCTCCACGAACTCCAACCACCGGGCATGTCTCTTCTTAAGCGTATTTTGCCCTCTGAGGTAGTTGAGCGTCTCGTGGTCTGTGTGGATCACGAACTCTTTACTGAGCAGGCAGTGTTGCCATGTCTCCAAGGACCTCACCAAAGCATACAGCTCCTTGTCGTACGTGGGTTAGTTGAGAGTGGCTCCACTTAATTTCTCACTGAAGAAGGCAACCGACTTTCCTCCTTGGGTTAGGACTGCACCTATGCCTGTACCTGAAGCATCACATTCAACCTCAAAAGTTTTGTTAAAGTCAGGTAAAACCAAAACCGGTGCATGGGTCAGGCTGTCCTTCAGCTTTTTGAATGCGGCTTCCTGGCTTGGCCCCCATGAGAAGGCTACGTCCTTCTTGATCACCGAGGTAAGTGGGGCAGCTATGGTACTGAAGTCTTTAACGAACCGCCGGTAGAAGCTAGCTAGGCCGTGAAAGCTCCGGACATGGCCTATGCTTGTTGGCGTGGGCCAATCTTGGATGGCTTGGATCTTTTCCTCATCCACCTTTAGACCCTGTGCATTAACAACAAAGCCTAAAAATACCAACTGATCAGTGCAGAATACACACTTCTTGAGATTGGAATATAGTTTCTCGGACCGCAAGGTTTCAAGTACTATCTCAAGATGTGCTATGTGATCTGTCAAGCAGGTGCTGTAAACCAAGATGTCATCAAAGTAAACAACCACAAACTTACAGATGTAGGCTCGCAGAACATGGTTCATGAGCCGCATGAAGGTACTTGGGGTGTTGGTAAGACCAAATGGCATGACTAGCCATTCGTAGAGACCTCTCTTGGTCTTGAATGCTGTCTTCCATTCGTCACCCTCATTCATCCTGACCTCGTGGTAACTGCTCTTAAGGTCTATCTTAGAGAAAATGGTGGCTCCACTCAGTTCGTCTAACATGTCGTCCAGACGCGGGATCGGGTGCCGGTACTTAATGGTAATATTGTTTATAGCTCGGCAATCTACACACATCCTCCAAGTGCCATATTTATTTGGTACCAAAATGACTGGGACTGCGCATGGACTGAGGCTTTCCCGGACATAGCCTTGCTGCATCAACTCCTGGACCTGTCGCTCCAGTTCCTTGGCTTCCTCCGGGTTAACACGGTAGGCCGGCCGGTTGGGTAGGGGAGCTCCTGGCACGAGGTCGATCTGATGCTCTATGCCTCTGATCGGTGGTAGGCCGGCTGGAATCTCGTCGGGAAAGACATCTTTAAACTCGGACAACAGCTTGGGCATTTCCTCTGGGTAGCTAAACTCTTCAGGATCTTCAAGATACCCTTCTCGAAAGATCATTAGTAGCACTGGTACATTCTGATCTAAAGATTTAAGAACTTTGGAAGGTGAAATGAACAAGTTGGTCTTACTTACCTGGACGTCTTTTGCTCCTTTGGCCATAGCGTGTTGTAGCTCGTGGACTTCATGTGGAGTAAGAGGCGCTAAATTGTGTTTCTTGCCATTGTGGCTGAAACTGTAGAAGTTGGTGCGGCCGTGATGGAGTGTCTCCTTGTCATATTGCCACGGTCGGCCTAGAAGTATGTGTCCGGCCTTCATTGGTACCACGTCACAAAGTACCTCGTCTGTGTACTTGCCAATGCTGAAGGGGACCCGTACTTGTTCACCAATCTTCATCTCGACCTTGTCATCTAACCATCGAAGTCGGTATGGCCTAGGATGCGTGGTTGTCTTGAGACCTAATCTGTCAACCATGTATTTGCTAGCCACATTAGTGCAGGAACCGCCATCTATGATAAGGCTACATACCTTGGTTTGGACAGTGCATCTGGTGTGGAAGATATTCTCCCGTTGGATAGTCTCTGGCTCGTACAGGGCACTTAGGGACCGCCGTGTGACCAGTATGTCTCCAACATCAGGGTAATCCGTGACCTCTTCTTCGGATTCATCCATTTCTTCCTCGGCCTCATCCTGGGACTCATACTCGCCGTCTTCCCTGATGATCATGGTGTGCTGATTAGGGCAGTCTCGGAAGTAGTGGCCTTTGCCCTTGCATTTGAAACATGTTACGTCTCGGGCTCGCTGGGCTTGGGCTGAGTTTGGACCGGTCGTGGCTCCTTTGTTGGCTTCTGGACCCGGCTTCTTGAACTTATAAGTGGTCTCCATAGGGTTGCCTTTCTACTTTCCTGGTAATCCGGTCGTGAAGGCCGTCTAAGAACTGGGCCATCAAGGTCTCCTGAGAATCCTCCACCTCTAACCGATTCTTCAGGGTCTCAAATTCTTCAAAATACTCTTCTACCGACTTGGTTCCCTGGTTCAGCTTGCGGAACCGTTTCTGAAGATCCCTGTGGTAGTAGGCTGGGACGTATCAATAAGGGGAAACCGTCGTCTCCTCCTGTCAGCTACTTCTCGATCCCACCATGCTAAGGCGTTGTCAGTCAGTTGGGCTGAGGCTAAGGCAACCTTCCGGATCTCTGAGTAGTTGTAGTACTCAAAGATCTACTCCATGCGTCGCTCCCAATCTAGATATGCTTCTGGATTGATTCGACCCGCAAAAGTTGGAGGCGAGAGCTTAAGGTCTTTCCCTTGCCATGGCTTGCCTTCTTCCTGCCTATGGTTTCATCCACGTGGTTGTCTGTTGCGGTTGTTCCCGTTGTCCTGCCCGTTTGGATTGGCATCGGCCGGGCCGTCGTTGGGGTCGCGTGCATACGAATCGTTGGGGTGTCTGGCTATGTCGGTGCTGCCGGTGTCTTCGGACGTTGCACCGTCGGCCTGAGGTTGGCGTTGTTCCAGCGTAGTCATGCGAGTGTTGAGCTGGTTGAGGACCTCCAGAATCTGGGCCAGTTGGTCTGCGGGTGCGTTGGCGTCGCCTATAGCTTAAGTACCTGCCACACACAGAAGATGTGAGTTCTATGCCTGGTACGATTGGAAATAAAGAAAGCAAAGCTAGATGCAATGCTCGACAGCAGTAAAGGACCAAAAGTAATTTAATGCACAGATGACCGAATATAGAAAGAAAATATGCGGACTCGGATGACCAAATATGGAAGGTAGTTATGCAGACACGGTTGACTAAACATGGAAATTAGAGATGCGACTTTCTTTTGTCTTTTAAATGCACAATATATGATTTAATGCTGCGATATTCGGATCCTAAATGAACTTGCCTAAACAAGAAATGACCTAATAAGTTTCTAGATGCACGATTCAGAAGCAAAATTCGTATGCAACAGTAATGGTATTGAAACGAGATTAATTAAAAAGGTAGGGGTGCGCGAAATGGTGAAACAATCGGATGGTAGTGGCTGGATCGGATGGTTCATGTTGAACGACCGGAACGCGACAGACTTGATCTTGCCTGGTATGGTACTCAGCTGAACCGAATCCTGAAACACAAACCACGAAGTGAATGCTCTTTTTTTTTTATTTTTTTTAAACTAAACGAATCAAACAACTAAGGACAATATTTTTTTTGAAGTTTTTGGGTTTATAATTAAAAACAAACGCGATTCAAGAATCAGAAACGAATGAAACAATTTTTTTTTTTTAAAGGAAAACAATTCGAATACTGAAATGACATAAAACAAGAGCAATGATAGATATAACCTGATAGGAGCTTTGAAGCTCTGATACCAGATGGTACAACCCCAAAAATGAGGTTAGGCACGCGGAAGGATGGATGAGTCAAGGCTGGCCGTGCGGCTCTCTCTTTGGCTCGGTCGAAATGGATGGTGAGTGAAGTGATGTGATGGATCCGGGCTGCTGGCTGTGCGGCTCTTTCAGGCTGAAAAAAAAATGGTTGAGCAAACGAGGAAGATGGAGGGAAAGTCACCACAAGTCGGATGATTGAGACTTGATAAAGATTAAGACAAGAATTCCAAGGAATTCTCAAGGTTGCGCAGAGCACAAGTTCTTTCTGAAGAAAGTTCGGTTGTTTATTGATCTAGGTTAAAAGATACACGGCTGTGAGGACTTTTTTAAATTGTCCGAGCAGCTTTGCCCTTCAAGGGGTCTTTGAAGCAAATTACAAATTGTTTAAAATAACCCTAAGAAAACATAAATGGCTAAACAAGTGCCTTAAGAATACGAAAATTTGGCTAACAAGTGTCTTACGCTAATTAAAGAGAGAATCAAACAAAACAGGAAAATCCGTTAGTCTTTTGGAAATCATATTGAATACTTACCAGACTTACCATAGCTGGATGAGTGGTGGATTGATTTGGAAAGATCCTGCGAATGTTGACTTGTTAGCGGCCAGGTGCGTTTACTTAGGCTCCAAGGGGAGAAATGCTGAATAAGGAAAGTCCGCGTGCTTCTCTTGGGCCGGGCAAAGCAGGGTTCTTCGTTGGGCCGTCTTGAGTGGCCTTCTTGATTTGAATGGCCTGGCCGGATCCCTCGTTCTCCTGAACGGGCTGGGTCGCGTCTTCTTCTTCAGGCCGGGACGGGTATTCATTAATGGACAGGTCCTTGGGCCGGACCTCCTCTTCTGGCCTGGACGGACCCGTCTTGGATTGGGCAATATTTATTTGGCCCAATTGATCCGACAAGTCTTTAACCTCAAGTTGGAGGATTAAGGCTTTGACCGCCTTGTTGAAGCCTTCTTGTAATGTCCTTGCTCCGGACCGGGTTAGAGGCTTTGATCGCATTGTCGGAATGACCGGTTGAGGTTGCTTGGACGGCAGTGGTGTCAACCTCGGTATGGGGTTTATATGATGATCCTAGCTAGTTTTAGCGAAGATGGAGTCATGAAGATGATTAACTTTACTGTGGTAAATCACAAAACTACATATAACTTAATTTTGGGAATGCCTTGGTTAAATTTTAATGAGGAGAGTATCTTCGACTTACCATCAATGTCTAAAATTCTCTAATTTGCAAGAAGTAGGAGTCATGAGAATAATCTAACTAATAGAAGCACTTCCGGACTAAAATGGAAGTCAATATGACTTTGCGCAGCAATGAATCACAAGTCTTAAGCAAATATGTTACACTCCAACTTTGTGAAGTGAGATTTAAGTGACTTGATACCAAAATTCCAACCCCAACACAATTCATATCCAAAAATGGAAAATCCCTCTCATTGATAGTTTTCAAAATGGGAAAACTACCAAAAAATTTCTCAAGTATCCATATTTGGCCAGAAAAAACTCAAAACTTTTTTTTTTATCAATTGAAAAAAAAAATCAACTTTAATTTGCTAAGTATTTTAATCCTAAGTTGTTGTTGATCAAACGATTTTAGTCTCATAATTTCTCTACAGTAATTGTTGATTAATAAATTAATAAATTTCAACTATTTTCAATTGTTTTTACTTACTTATTTAAATGTTTAATTAACAGAAATATAAATGAAAAAATTATATAAATTGTTTATTTGATAAATAAAGAAAAATAAGTAATTAATATAAGTATTTAGATCAATTTAATTGTTTATTTTCTGAAACCATTTCAATAGATCAATATATTTAATTAATAAAATTATATCTAATAATAAGTATTGACTAATTATTCAATTCAATTTTTTAATATTGGGTTAATAATTTTAAACACTTGATAAGAAAAATGAATGATTACAAATCTTTTTCTTCTAAAAATAGCATGTTAGACATATGTTCAAATTCTTAAATTATTTACAAAGTAATTATAAATCAAAATTTGATAAATCTTAATAATAAATAATAATCATATTTAGGTTATCCTTTGTAAACATTGATGCTATCATTAGGTTATCAGTAGATTATCCTTTATAAAAGGTTCACAAAGTTTTATGAATATATCTTTTAATACTCTTTGAAAATAGATTTTAAGTGAAAACTAAAATTATGATTTTATATTTCGATATCTCTATATTTTTTTCAAAATCATTGAATTAGAGTTTTTTTTTTATTTTGTATATTTTCTCATTCACATTCATTTTATACCCAATAGTTTTATTTACAATTATTTTAATATTAGTTTTTTTTGTATACTTTTTCATTCAAAATCATATTTATACCTGATTATTTTATTTACAATTATTTTAGTTCAAAAGATAAAAAGCCAAAAAAAGAACGAACTTTTGTTTAATTAAAAAAATATCAACTTTTGTTCATCAAACCGTTTTGGCCTAATGAGACTAAAATGACTTAGTCAACAAAACTTAGGAATTAAAATGGTTTTGTTATCAAAAATTGAAGATCAAAACACATAATTAACAAAAGTTCGGAGTTTTTTTGGCTGACGAAAAAATTAAAGATTTTTTTGCCCAAAAGTGAATAGTTGATGATTTATTTGTTAGTTTTCCCTTTTAAAAATAGAACACAATGATAAAAATTAGAAATATAACATTCATTAAGCATGAAAGTATTAGTTACCCTTAATGAACTATAAGTTAATAGAAAATGATTTAATAGAAACTTAAATAAAAATTTCGGAAATTTTTATTTTTTTACAAAAAAACTTTGTCGTAAATTATTTTAGAAATCATTTCCTAATAATATGTAAATCATTCTTAAAACTCGGTTCACCCTTCCTAAAATCTTAAGGACATCTTTCTAGTCTTCCAAACATTTTATAATATTGGGGGAATTGCTGATTTTAACCAATTATTTGGTTTTGAATGCAAATCTAGACCACTTATTGGACATTCGACAAAAATAACCCATAGGGGTAGTAAAAATACCATTTTCTCCCTAATGACCAAACAAAAGAGCAAAGGAAAAATGACCCTTATAACCCTTGAGAAGTCTACGTTTAAACAGTAGACTTCTTTGTGCAGTCTACTCCGTGATTTTATCTTAAATTTTAATTATAAAAATTATAAAAATTAATTTGAAAAAAATTTTGTATACACAAATATCACATATGTAATTATCACCTATATAAAATAAAATTCCATAAAAATCGGTCATTTTAAACAAATAAAGTTTCCATATAATGTAAAAGTATAATAGTAGACTTCATAATTTCTATATGAAGTCTACTCCGTGATTAAATCTTAAATTTTAATTATAAAAATTATAAAAATTAATTTGGTAAAAAATTTGTATACATAAATATCATATACATAATTATCACCTATATAAAATAAAATTTCATAAAAATCGGTCATTTTAAACAAATAAAGTGTCCATATCATGTAAAAGTATAATAGTAGACTTCATAACTTCTATATGAATATACTCCGTGATTAAATCTTAAATTTTAATTATAAAAATTATAAAAATTAATTTGGTAAACAATTTGTATACATAAATATCACATGCGTAATTATCACCTATATAAAATAAAATTTCATAAAAATCTCTCAATTTAAATGAATGAAGATAAATGAGAGTATAAACCAAATACATGTAAGGTTGAAGTATAGGGTTTGATATGGATAGATAGCATGGTTATGGTTTTGATAAAAATAAATCTAATATAAATGAGAGTTTAATATTACATTTAAGTCTATTTGGAAAACAAAATTAAGAATATAATGATGTGTAAATTGTTTAATATTAGATTTTATGTAATTTAACAATTTAGGGGTTAGGGGTGTACTGTTCATTCGAGGTTTAGGGTGAGGAAGACTTCATCATGAAGTCTCCTTAACCGTCTCCTGAACCGTCTCCTTAACCGAACTTTTAACTTAACCGGAAATTGACCCCCTTACATAAATCTGAGTCGCCGACACTCTAACCCTAATTTCTTATTACGCCGCGTATATATATATCTCTCTCTCTCTCTCTGTCTCTCTCTGTCTCTCTCTGTCTCTCTCTCTCTCTCTCTCTCTCTCTCTCTCTCTCTCTCTCTCTCTCTCTCTCTCTCTCTCTCTCTCTCTCTCTCTCTCTCTCTCTCTCTCTCTCTCTCTCTCTCTCTGTATATTGATGATTTAGATGTCTAATACGTTTTGCAATGATTTGTTGTTTGATTTGTAACCAGAGATGGGTTGATACAGCTACAGTCAACCATCGAGAAGTTCGAGGAATTTAATTAATAAGTGGGAAATAAGTAATGATTGTAGCAGTTAACAAATAATAAAATAAAAAATAATAGGAAACGTCGTTGTTTGTCTCGAGAAATAAGTAATGATTTTAGTAAGTAAATTGTCTCGAGAACTGTAACCGTTCAATAAATACATTGTAGTATTTATTACTGTTTGTGTAATAAAAAAAAAACAAAACCCTAAGCTTCCGCCATTCTCTGTCGCCGAAACCCTAAGCTTCCGCCATAAGCTTCCGCCATTCTCTATCACCAAAACCCTAAGCTTCCGCCATAAGCTTCCGCCGTTCTCTGACGCCACTCCTCGCCTCAATCCGGTAATTTTTCTTCGTCCTATTTCTCTTGATTTATCGATATGTGTACTTTCTTAATCTAATTGGTTTAATCGCATACTCTTATCTCCTCCTTTGCGCCTCTCCTCGCCTCCGTCGCCTCCGTCGCCTCCTTTGCCTCTCCTCGCCTCCGTCGCCTCTGTCGCCTCCGTCGCCTCACCTCGCCTCCATCGCCTCTCCTCGCCTCCGTCGCCTCTCCTCGCCTCCGTCGCCTATGTCGCTTCTCCTCGCATCCGTCGCCTCTCCTCGCATCCGTCGCCTCTCCTCGCAACCGTCGCCTTTCCTCGCCTCTCCTCTACTTTGTACTTAGATTATTCCGTCGCCGCCGCTTGAGATCTGTATCTGGCCCCCCCTCGTCGTAAAACGGTAAAAGAGACATCTCGTGTAGGAGTAGACATCTCGTGTAGAAGTAGACATCTCGTGTAGGAGTAGACATCTCGTGTAGGAGTAGACATCTCATGTATGAGTAGACATCTCGTGTAGAAGTAGACATCTCGTGTAGAAGTAGACATTTCGTGTAGAAGTAGACATCTCGTGTAGGAGTAGACATCTCGTGTAGGAGTAGACATCTCGAGTAGGAGTAGACATCTCGTGTAGAAGTAGACATCTCATGTAGAAGTAGACATCTCGTGTAGGAGTAGACATCTCGTGTAGAAGTAGACATCTCGAGTTGACTTCTTTTCTGCTTTCGTTTCCTGATTGTGGCTTAAGTTTTTCAGAATGGCAACGCCATTGTTTCCCTGAAAGAAATTCAGCAAAGGTGATAAACCATAGCCACTAAAGAGCATTGCCTACTACAGAAACGACTCCAAGCTATTCCCCGCCTTGGAACAAGCACTTCTTCCAGATGATTATGATGATGAAGAGGATGTTGAGATTCACAACGTCGTCATGGCAGTGTTGGGTCAGTTCTCTGATGGTGTCACATGGGTGTGGACGAAAAATGATTGGCTTCTCGATGGTGTTAATGTCTCAAACAACAACTTAATCCAAGCGAAGGTTGCCGTCGCGGACTACAAGCTGAAGCAGAAAAGAGAAGTCGACTCAGATTCAGAAAGCAGAAAGAGGTCTCGTGTAGAGACCCCTTCTCGGGTAGAAGACACCGGGGTGAATGTCGTGGAGGCATTGAAGACCTATTTGGATAAATGTGTCGCATCACTCTCTTCGGTTGTCGTTCAGTCATTGGGGGAAGGCCTCACCAACTGCGCGGGAAAGATAGAGGTCCTGTCCGTGAGAGTGGAAGCTCTCGAGCAATCCATTGCAAAGATGTCAGAGCATGTGAAAACCGCGAGGACTGATGAGCATGTGAAGTCCAATGACAAAGATCAGCATGGTCGGGTTAGTTTCGATCCCTCCCCCCCTAGAACAGAATGATGTGAGAAAACGTCGTAGAAAACCGAGAAATATGGCTTAGTTTAAAAACACAGACATTTCAGTTATGTTGAAATGTTGCAAATCGTGTTCTTCTTGTTCAAATAGTTCCTTGTCTTCGTGTTCATTTAATTTTTTTATGGCAACAACATAAAATTATTGAAGTTTTGTGTTTCTCTTGTTGAAGTTGTTCCTTAAACGTTTTGATTTATGGTATACTATTCTGTTAATATGCAGAAAATTCAAGCGGAAGAAAGCGTTAACGATGCCAGAGACCAAAGACCACCACCTAGTGTCGTGGTTCTTGGGAATCATGAACTCACGCCGGAGGAAATTGCTGCTAGATTAGAGAAACAAAACACTAGGAGAAAGGCCGCTCAGATTACCACAGCCGCGAAATTGGACAGACTAACCAGAGAAAAAGCACAACTGAAAAAGGAAGAGATTCCCCCTTTGTTCCAGCGGCCAAAGGAAAGAACACTCAATTGCGGTGGGTATGACCCATTTGCACCTGTTGACAAAGACAAGACAAAACAAGTTATTGAGTGGCTAAAGACACAACCGTAAGTACCAAATTTGTTAAGATTGTTGTTACTAGTTTCAAGATTGACATGAAATATTATTTGTTGGTTGCAGCGATTACCCGAAAAGAAAAAAGGGTGGTACCGTTGAATGGTGGTACATTCTCCGCACTCGACATCAATGGCTTAAAGACACGGTACATTGAATCAGACTTCTTGAGTAGACTTATTGGTTAGACTTCTTGGTTAGACTTCTTGATTAGACAACTTGAACAGACTTATTGAGTAGACTTCTTGGTTAGACTTCTTGAATAGACATCTTGAATAGACATCTTGAATAGACTTCTTGAGTATATTTCTTGAATAGACATCATTAACATATTTGCTACATTTCAGCACTTAGATGCTGCGATTAATCTCCTCCGGAAGCGCATGTCCGAACATCCTGAATGGTTCCGGTCGGATATAATTTGCATCTTGGATACTCTTTTCGGGACGATGTGGTCGAAAAAGTATCAAGCCTTTAAAGACTGCACACCAAACCCCAATGGACTAGGGTGAATAATACCAGCGGGAACGTATGAACTCCATTCAGGAGAAAGCCCACAATACTGCCCGACAAATAAGATGTGGGGGGCTCGAGGTCGACGATATAGACGCTCCAAAGCACATAGGGACCAACCACTGGATAGCTCTCTGGATATCTATCCCGAAGAGACACATCACCATATGGGACAGTGCAGAGTCACTGTACAGAGACGACAAAGTAGCTTAGATGGTGGAGCCGATCGCGGTGATGCTGCCATACCTTCTTCGGGAGCTTGCCCCCAGTGACAAAGAAGATTGGCCATTAGATGCTTACACACATGAGCGGGTCCTAGGAATGCCTCAGAACATCCAGAGTGGTGATTGTGGTGTGTTCTGCGTCAAGTACATTAAATGCCATGCTTTGGGAATCCCAGTACCTGCGAGCTTCAGCGACAACAACAACAAAGCCATCCGTGAAAAGTGATGTAGCCCCAAACGAGTTTGATCTACACGAGTGGAGGTTGTGGTCCGAACAATTGGCCAACAAGCTCTCCTTGCTTGGAAGACACGGGATGGGGAACTTCTTGACTGGCCGAAAGGCTCTCTTCAAGTTGTTCAAAGATAGATTGGTCGATGAGGATTGAGGATGCCACACGAAGGGATGAGAATACTTCGTGATAAGTCAAGGCCGAACTAGCTTCAAGGATTCACACACAAGAAGGTAAAGCGGCTAGGGTTCTTAAGAAAACTCCGGTTCTTTATTGATATCGTGTAAAAAGTTGTACAGACTGAATGAGGGGACTTTATGAAATAGTCCTGCAGCCTTGACCTACTTGGGTCGAAAATACATAATTAAATAAAGGCCTAACACTTGGTCGAAATTGCTAACAAGTCCCTAACGCAAAAGAAAGAAAAAGGAAACAAAGAAAAGGAAAGAAAACCTGTGCACAAAAGAAAAAGGAAACTTGTTAATAAAACCATAAGTACTAATTTACAGTGGTTCGAACCCTGGTGGCTGGCTGTGTGCTGGGCCGCCTTGGACCATCTGAGCTGAGGTAGATGTTCGTTGTTCCACTCCAGATGCGGCGGCTGATATGTGGAAGAGGCTAGTGACCGCTAACCCTTGTAACACTGGCAAGAACATGATGTCCCGGGAATTGGTCGTTGGCCCTTGGGTAGTTCCAGTTGGCTCTGTTGATTGGCCTACGGTGGGGTGAAGTTCTTCGATCGGCCCGGTTGGTAGTTCTTCGAGAATTTCCCGGTTGAGTAGCCTCCTTTTAAGTTCTTCATGTTCTAACAGAGTGATGAGGCTTTCCACTTGTTGGTTGAACTCTTCATGTAAGTTCCGAGTTCCTGACCTCGTCCTTGGGGTGTTTCGCATGACCGGTACGGTAACCTCGGGACCGTCCGGGTTTGGTACTTCGGCTGGTTCACGGGTCGTGGCTTCATCAAAAAGTTAGCTGGGGATATACTTGGCCGTCTTCTTCTCTAGGTTATCCCTAACCCGTTGATGGAGTTTCTTCATAAAGTTGGCCTTGGTTTCTCCTTCTGCACTAGAATAGATAGCTTGGGGAAGAGTAGTGAGATCTAACGGGGATAATGGGTTGAACCCATAAACAACTTCAAAAGGGGATTGCCTAGTGGCAGAGTGTCTAGCATGGTTATATGCGAATTCAATATAAGGTAAACATGTTAACCAGTTTCGCAAATTCTTACCGACCGTAGCTCTCAGGAGGGTTGAGAGTGTCCGGTTTACTATGTCGGTCTGTGGGTGACAGGTGGTGGAGAACAGAAGCTTGGTTCCCAACTTCTTCCATAAGGTTCGCCAGAAGTGCCCTATGAACTTGGAGTCCCGGTCAGAGACAATGGTCCGGGGAATTCCGTGCAGCCTCACGACTTCTTTGAAGAACAAGTCGGCCGTCTGGGTAGCGTCATTGGACTTGCTGCATGGGATAAAGTGGGCCATTTTGGAGAACCGATCAACCACCACAAGGATAGAGTCTCGATGGTTGATCTTGGGCAACCCTAAAACAAAATCCAAGGAAATGTCTACCCATGGTAGGTTAGGAATAGGTAATGGCATGTAAAGACCGTGGGGGTGTGACCTGGATTTTTCCTTTAGGAAAGTGATGCAGTTGGCACAGAGACGTTCTAAGTCTCGTTTCAGGTGCGGCCAGTAGAAGTGTTCAGTCAGAACACTGAGCGTCTTGTCTCGTTCGAAGTGGCCCATTAGACCTCCTCTGTGGGCCTCACTTATTAACAGCTCTCTCATGGAACCCTGTGGAATGCAAAGTTTCTTATCCTTAAAAAGAAAACCGTTATGTTGATAATAACCTCCGATTGCAGCCGTGGCGGTTGCTTCAAAGGCTTGTCCGAAATCCGGGTCGTTGGTGTAGGCGTCTTTGATGTGCTGGAATCCCATGATTTTGGCCTCCATGGTCGTGATCAGAGCGTGTCTCCGGGACAGAGCATCGGCCACCACATTTTCCTTGCCCTTCTTATACTTGATGGTGTATGGGAAGGTCTCGATGAACTCTAGCCACTTCGCGTGCCTCCTCTTCATCGTAGTTTGTCCTCTCAAGTGCTTGAGCGTCTTATGATCTGTGTGGACAATAAATTCTTTTGACAGAAGATAGTGTTGCCAAACTTCTAAACACCTTACCAGGGCGTACAGTTCCTTGTCGTACGTGGGGTAATTGAGGGAAGCTCCACTGAGCTCTCGCTGAAGAAAGCGACCGGCTTGCCTCCTTGGGTTAAAACTCCTCCGATCCCTGTTCCAGAGGCATCACATTCTATTTCGAATGTTTGATTAAAGTTAGGGAGTACCAGTACGGGTAATTGGGTAAGGCTCTGTTTGAGCTTTTGAAAGGCCTCCTCTTGGGCCGGTCCCCAGCTGAACGGAACGTTCTTCTTAATAACTGCGGTCAGTGGTGCAGCTATAGTGCTGAAGTCTCACACAAATCGCCTGTAGAAACTGGCCAGTCCATGAAAGCTCCGGACGTGTCCGATCGTTGTAGGGGTTGGCCATTCTTGGACCGCCTTTATCTTTTCATCGTCCACCTTTAAGCCCTGCGAACTTACCACAAATCCTAGGAAAACAACTTGATCAGTGCAAAAGATGCATTTCTTAAGATTGGCATAGAGTTGTTCCGACCTAAGAGTAAACAAGACTTGTTCTAGGTAGCTAAGATGATCCTCTAAACAGGTGCTATACACAAGTATATCATCGAAATAAACCACAACGAACTTACAGATGTAGGCCCTTAGAACGTGGTTCATAAGCCTCATAAAGGTACTCGGGCGTTGGTGAGGCCAAAGGGCATGACCAGCCACTCGTACAACCCATGTTTAGTCTTGAAGGCTGTCTTCCATTCGTCGCCTTCTTTCATCCGGACTTGGTGGTAGCCACTCCTCAGGTCGATCTTGGAGAAGATTGTTGCTCCACTTAGTTCGTCCAGGAGATCGTCCAGCCGCTGTATTGGGTGCCTGTACTTGATGGTGATGTTGTTAATGGCCCGACAGTCAACACACATCTGCCACGATCCGTCCTTCTTGGGAACCAAGATCACAGGCACGGCACAAGGGCTCAGACTTTCGCGGATGTATCCTTTGAACATCAGGTCCTGGACTTGTCGCTCCAACTCCTTCGCCACTTCGGGATTGATCCGGTAGGCGGCTCGGTTTCGTATTGGGGCACCAGCAATGAAGTCTATTTGATGCTCTATGCCTCGGACCGGTGGGAGGCCGAGTGGAATCTCCTCAGGAAAGACGTCCACGAACTGTTCCAGAAGTGTCTTGACCGATGGTGGTAAGGGTGTGTCCTCCTCGGAACCTGAAAGCATACCTTCCTTAAAGACCATGGGTAGCACCGTTTCTTTCATAGCGAGGGTTTTATTAATAGTACTAGTGGTGACTAACAGGTTGGTTTTACTGACCTTATCGGCTTTGGCTCCTCGGTCCATGGCCTTTTGAAGTTTGAAAACTTCCTGCGGTGCAAGTGGAGCCAAGTTGTGCTTCTTGTTATTATGCACGAAGCTGTAGTAGTTGGTCCGGACGTTGTGGAGAGTCTCCTTATCAAACTGCCAAGGTCGTTCCAACAGGATGTGGCCGGCCTGCATAGGTACCACGACACACAAAACTTGGTCGGAGTACTTACCTATGCTGAAGGGCACTTGGACCTGCTCGCTAATCCATAGCTCCACTTTGTCATCGAGCCATCGGAGTCGGTAGGGCCGTGGATGCTTGGTCGTAGGAAGGCCAAGCTTATCCACCAGGTACCTGCTTGCCACGTTAGTACAGGAACCTCCATCGATAATGAGACTACATACCTTAGTCTCCACGCTACATCTTGTATGGAAGATGTTTTCCCTCTGAATAGTGTCTGGATCGTACATGGCACTAAGGGCTCGCCTGGTGACGAGAATCTCTCCCCCCTCGGGGTAATCGGTCACCTCTTCTTCGGACTCGAGTGGCTCTGGAAGATCCTCATCCTCAGACTCGTACTCGCCATTGTCGTGGATCACCATGACCCGTTGGTTTGGGCAGTCCCTGGCGTAATGACCCTTTCGCTGACATTTAAAGCAAATAATATCTCTAGCCCGTGGGTTTGGAAACTTACCTCGTGTAGTGGTAGGTTTCGGGGTGCCTGGGTTGGCCTTCTTGGCACGATCATCTACGACGACCGACTTCCCTTTGTCGAAGCTTCGCAGTTGTTAGGAACTCCAGTTGGGCTTGGCCCGGCTCATAGCGGCTCCTTTCCGCTTGATGTGCTGTTCGGCCTGGATGGCCACGTGCAGAAGCTCGTCTAAGTCGTTGTACGTCTGGCGTTCCATCTTTCGGACGATGCGATCTTGCAACCCGTCCAAGAACTGGGCCATTAAGGTCTCGACCGAATCGTTCACCTCTAGCCGATTCTTGAGGGTTTCGAACTCCTCGAAGTATTCCTCTACGGTCCGGTTCCCTTGGGTCAACTTCCGGAACCTCTTCTGTAGATACCTGTGGAAGGTAACTGGTACATACCTCTTGCGGCGGTGAAAGCTCATGTCAGCCCATGAGGTGATGGGGTGTAGGTGTCGCCTTCTTCGTTCAGCCACCTCTCGGTCCCACCATGCCAGTGCGTTGTCCGTGAGCTGGGCCGCGGCTAACGTCACCTTCCGTCCTTCCGAGTAGTTGTAGTACTCGAAAATGTGCTCCATTCGCATCTCCCAATCCAGATAAGCCTCCGGATTGATTCTTCCTGCAAAAGTAGGAGGTGTCAGTTTCAAATCTTTACCTTGCCAGGGTGGCTCCTCTTCTGACTCTCGTCGCCTGCCTCGGTCATTCTCCACTCGGTGATAGTTTCGCGTACGATCGGTCCTGGATTGGTCGGGAGCCGGTGGTGGTCGTACGTCTCGTGTACGCTCACGGGTACTTGGTGTGTCCGACGTGTAATCCTCTTCGGAACGTCGTTGTTCCAACCGATCCAAACATTCCTGCATGGTCTGGAGATTGGCGAGTATTTGAGCCAATGCATCGTCGCTTGTAGTTCCCATGGTTTCTCCTGCAAAACTAATCCTAAGGACCAAGTGAGGTTACGAGCTTCTGAGTCGCAGAAAGAAGTAATCAAAAACGAAACAATACGGACTATTCCTTAAAAGACAAGACTCGACAGAAAAGGCAATATGCAGTTACTACTAAATGGAAATCACTACGCGGGAAAGGCAAGATCTAACAAAAAGGAAAGTATGCTATATATATATATATTTTTTTTGTAAACTACAGATTATGGAAATACTAATGCAACCCCTAATTTTGTTTTGTTTTTGTTTTTTAACTGCAAGGCGAGGCGGCTATGAAGATGCACAGTTTACGCAAGCAATCACGAAGCACGAAACAAACAGCTATTCAACCCTAGCAATAGATCTACGAGAGACAAAAGACAGATCGCGTTTTTTTAAAACAGCAATAAGCAAAGCTAAAGCAGGAAGATACAACCTGATCTCCGAGCCAAGGCTCTGATACCAGATGATGTAGCCCCAAACGAGTTGGATCTATATGAATGGAGGTTGTGGTCCGAACAATTGACCGACAGGCTCTCCTTGCTTGGAAGACACGGGATGGGGAACTTCTTGACTGGCCGAAAGGCTCTCTTCAAGTTGTTAAAAGATAGATTGGTCGATGAGGATTGAGGACGCCACACGAAGGGATGAGAATACTTCGTGATAAGTCAAGGCCGAACTAGCTTCAAGGATTCGCACACAAGAAGGTAAAGCGGCTATGGTTCTTAAGAAAACTCCGGTTCTTTATTGATATCGTGTAAAAAGTTGTACAGACTGAATGAGGGGACTTTATTAAATAGTCCTGCAGCCTTGACCTACTTGGGTCGAAAATACATAATTAAATAAAGGCCTAACACTTGGCCGAAATTGCTAATAAGTCCCTAACGCAAAAGAAAGAAAAAGGAAACAAAGAAAAGGAAAGAAAACCTGCGCAAAAAAGAAAAAGGAAACTTGTTAATAAAACCATAAGTACTAACTTACAGTGGTTCGAACCCTGGTGGCTGGCTGTGTGCTGGGCCGCCTTGGACCATCTGAGCTGAGGTAGATGTTCGTTGTTCCACTCCAGATGCGGCGGCTGATATGTGGAAGAGGCTAGTGACCGCTAACCCTTGTAACACTGGCAAGAACATGATGTCCCGGAAATTGGTTGTTGGCCCTTGGGTGGTTCCAGTTGGCTCTGTTGATTGGCCTGCGGTGGGGTGAAGTTCTTCGATCGGCCCGGTTGGTAGTTCTTCGCGAATTTCCCGGTTGAGTAGCCTCCTTTTAAGTTCTTCATGTTCCAGCAGAGTGATGAGGCTTTCCACTTGTTGGTTGAACTCTTCACGTAAGTTCCGAGTTCCTGACCTCGTCCTTGGGGTGTTTCGCATGACCGGTACGGTAACCTCGGGACCGTCCGGGTTTGGTACTTCGGCTGGTTCACGGTCGTGGCTTCATCAAAAAGTTAGCTGGGGATATATTTGTGGAGACGACATTAAGGGGTCTGGACAAACGTGACTGATGAGACTTGGACTTATAGGAACCAGTGTGAGACATCACAGGTTCTCACAGGTTCATACTAATTTTGCACACCATTTCATTTTTGAAATAATGGGTGTGACTCGGTTGCCTTTTGCTAACCACTAATATTTGTATCTTTCTGACTTAAACTATGTGGTAAATGTTATTATATTTCTGTACGTCGAGTAGACTTCTTGACGAAGCGTAGACGTCATTACAAAGAGTAGACTACATTGACAAGAGTAGACTTTATTTAAGGGGAGGTTTCATTACAAAGAGTAGACGTCATTACAAAGAGTAGACGTCATTACAAATAGTAGACTTCATCACAAGAGTAGACTTCATTACAAAGAGTAGACTTCATTATAAAGAGTTAGACTTCATTACATCGTCAAGT